>JXCR01124380.1:18992-32027 GCA_002079205.1 Phalaenopsis hybrid cultivar | reverse complement strand
TTTAAGCAGCATAATTTTATTTCAATTGTCTTGTTATTTTGGGAAAACTTTTTCCATTAAAATTAATAACAAAAAACCTCATGTATAAATAAAAATAACAGCATCATTTCAATTTTTGGTTTGCAATATGTAGTTAATTAAATGTAAGGGTAATTTTGTTTTTTAATTGGGCCGCAGTGGAAATAGATTTTATAATGTTAGAATGTCAGAATCAAGCATTCGTGTTCTTGCATATGTGTTTTCTATCAGACTCTTAATTCTCTACTAGATTTACTGAAATTTATTTGAAGTAGATGATACTAACATAAGATTTATTATAAACCATGCTCTTTTTTACTCTTTCAACAACTACAACATTTGTTTGACACTTTTCTATACAAAATCCTCTTTCAACCACTACAACATTTTTTTAACACTTTTCTGTACAAAATCCTATTTAGTGAAGTTCTAAAGTTTGTTGTGCTCTTTGTAGGTTTTATTACATTACAACTTCATTTCCTTTTGAAAAGAGATTTCACTCAAAAGATTTTAAGGATAGAAATACTCATGATTTTTTATATTTGTTAGTTCTACTACTGTAAATATTTGTAACTAATTAATTTACGCCCGATTATAATTAAAGTTTATCTTATGATCAAAGAATGTCAGCCCTATTTATACAACTATACTAATCTTTAAATTAATATGGATTTGATATAAATAAACTCTACCCAATTAGTAATAAACATCATAAAAGTCCGTATTAATGAGTGCATTAAAAAAATTTATTTGACATGTATTACGTAAAATAATTATAGTAGTAAGAAATGCAATAATAACAAAAATATTGTATCTATAGACTTGAAACAAAAAATTATGATCAAGGAAATTTTAGCAAAAGAGCAAGTAGAGTGTGTGAGAACTACAGTTCGAAGAAGTATCAGAAGATAATTGCTCATTCTATTTTATATCTATGTAATATTTTAAAAATAATTCTATAAAATGATATGCACAAAAAAATTACAAATAAAAATAAGAACTTGTAGAAAAAGCCTAACCAGCTGCCATAAATTCACTTATTACAAAAAATCTTAAAATATAGTTCTAAATCATGCTTACCTTGCTAAATTGAGATGACACAAATCTGCAAGAGCTGTGATGAGCAAAGTGCAGGGGATGGGTTGATGAGCTATAGCAGTGAAGGAAAAGGAGCTTCACCTTGAACGCGAGATGTATTGCGACAAGGATGCCACACGAGAGCTGTTGTAGTTTTTTAACAAATCCCGTTAAATCCACCGAACTATGAGATTTAGTAAATCCTGGATTTATCTCGAGTCGACATTATTTTATGATTTACGACACCTCATGATTAATAGATGCGTTCTTTGCCGTTTTGTAGGATTTAGGGTAAATTCTGCTGAGACCGGAAAACAACCCCTAAATAGCAACTACCTAGTAAAACCTAGAGCATTTGTTTGAAACAAAGTTATTGTAAACTATTAGCAAAAATGTAAAATAATTAAGACTAAGAATAGATTGCCTCCTTCCAGTTTATGAAGATTTCACAGTTTATCTTTTCCTTGGAAAAGTTACATAGCCTTTTGCCATATTTCTCATAGAGGAATCATAGTTCATTTCTTAGGCAACAATATGATTATTCTTCAAATTCATGAAAATAAAATTAAATAAATTATTACAGCTTCTATCTTGCAAACTATATTTCGCTAGATATTCAACAGGCAGTAACTCCAAAAACAATGCTGTTTGATAAGCATTTGAAAAATAATCAATCCAAGAAGAATTACAATCTAGCAACAAAACATCAAGAAATCAATCAAGTATCCAGAATATGCAAAAATAACAAACCAAAATTTAGGATCCAAAAATCCAGCAATTGATAAATTATTATTACAACAACAATATAAATCCAATAATTGTAAGCATAATAATAAAATAAAAATCTAAAACCCACTAATTAACTGCCGTAATTCAGCAATACTACATAAGCTATGTAGATAGAGTAAGCAATAGAAGCTCCAAAAGCCTAGAAATATTGAAAAATTAGCAAGCAGAGAACAATTGCACCAACATTAAAATGATACGGAAACTTTATACTACATGGAAATTCAAACTGAATGAATATCTTCCTAAACTGATCTGAACCAGGACTAGTATATAATTGAAAATATATTTGATCAGATTTATATATAAGCTTTACCCTTTCTTATCCTCTAAAGGGTTACACAACCTTATGCCATACCAAATATAGAAATTTTTTATTTATTTATAATATTACACAATCTTTTGAAGATGACCCTTCATGTGTTCCAGCAACTAGAAAACCTGAAGTGGCTATATCATCAACATTTTGTGCACAAATTTTCCAAACAGTATCATGGGCTACTTATATGCTCAATGGATGAGTATATCTTTGCAAACGTGACATTGATGAATGTAATTTCAAATGAAGATAACATAGCTGCTACAAACATTAAAAAGATACATTCCCCCAGTATTTATTAAGTTTTGATTTCATTACAAAAACCATAGTCCTCATATATTCATCTGCTGTTAAAGATTCTTACATTAAAAGCTTATTCGTATGCATCATAATGGGAAGGTAAGTATTTCTACTATGATAAGAACCAAAAATCACATCAGTTACATTGCAAACAACTCCTAAGAGCTTCCTAACTTTCTCATATTTCACCCGGTCAGAATTAGGCAGCAACCATTTGTAATTGTTGTATTTTGTTGCATTATGTTTAAAAATATTGCAATAGATAAAGGAAGACTTTAGCATAAAATATGTTGAATTTTAATATGTTGGCGCATCAATAGACAAATCTTTTGATATACAAACTCCAAGTTATTTGGAGACTTCTAGAGAATATGGTCTTGTTAAATGTTTAGCTGACTCTCTAACATGCAAATAACCTCTTGAACCTTTTTTTAAAGGTACTTACATAATACCTAACGTTAAAAAAGAACTTGAAAATCCAACTTTTTTTTTATTGAAAATTAGCTTTTAGTGAGCTAGTTGCCACATCATTATTAATAGCATTCAAGGTGATTGTTGGCACTTTGTCTTGTGGATTCTGCTCCAACAGACTGATATAGGCTTAGATTTGAGTGCCCAAGGACTATGCTTGCTATTTGGGGTGTCTAATATCTCTTATTAATTCTAAGAATGTGATTGATAGCATGTAAGAGTGAGGGTGAATGTGCCAAGGTTGGTTAACCAAGGTCGGGTCATATTAGGCTGAGAGTATGATAATCGACTTAGTGTGCGTTTGGCGCAGCTTATCGTAGCGTGTGGCGTTTTGAAAACGCGGAACTGGCATTTGTTTCGGGTGTTTGGGGGGTGGGCCGAAAACGCAGATTTTATTTTCTTAAGAGAAGCGGGACGGAGGATCGACCACGTGTCCCACTTTCCATAACTGCGTTTCTAGTGAAAATCTCTCACGTGCCTTCTCCCCCGCGCGATCGGGCTTGCCCTTGCTGGTTCTCCATCGGTCCTCTCCCTCTCGTCTCCCTCAGTTCTTCTTCACGTTCCTTTGGTATATGCTTTTTTGTTGTAGTTTTCCTTTCTTTGCACTGGTTTGCTCTCTGTGGCTTTGGATTTGTGGGAAATTATTTTTTTGATGCGGTTTCCATAACATCTGTGGTTTTTTGTTGTGTGCTTGAAGCCTTGTTTTTGGTATAAATGAGATTTTGGTTATATGAGGTGCGGCTTCCATACATTTTGTGGGAATTATTTGAAGTCCTGTTAGGTGAATGACATTCATGTTTGGGCCCTGATCTGTGCTAAATTTTCCTTTCGTTGCACTGGATTGCCCTCTGCGGCTTCGGATTTGTTGGAGTTTTTTCTGTTGCGGCCTCCATACCTTCTATGGTTTTGGTGTTGTGTGCTTGAAGCCATGTTTTTGATATATAGGAGATTTTGGTTATATGAGGTGTGCCTTCCATACATTTTGTGGGAATTATTTGAGGCCCTGTTAGGTGAATGTCATTCATCTTTGGGCCCTGATCTGTGCAAAACTTTCCTTTTGTTGCATTGGATTGCCCTCTGCGGCTTCAGATTTATGGAAATTTGGTTTTCTGATTTGGCTTCCATTCCATCTATGGTTTTGTATAGGTGATGCTTGGGTGTTATTTTTCTTGTACATAAGGTTTAGAGATGAACATGACAACAAATGTAGGGAAATTTCCAAGGCTTTTTCCTTGTAAATGTTGCTTCCTTTAGCAATAATAGGCTTTCTCCTCACTTGGCTTTCTATATGAAAGCAGTCTTGCCTCTTGAGAGGGCTTAAAACTTATCAGAATGTGGGAAACAGAGCTTGCTCTAATCTTTAGAATGCTATTTCTTTTACACCATTGGGTATAAGTTGATCACCCTTGGAAATGGTTTGATTTGAATGCTATTTCTCAAATGGAATGGAGATAGATATGGAAATTGTTTTATTTGAGTGCTCAAAGTTGGTTTTCTTAATTGGTTAAGCATGAGCTGTTCAGCAACTTGAAAGTCGTATATTCCTTTATTGGGCAGCTGTTAAAAGACCACTGTAGCAGCTTCACTGTGAACATGTTGGCGTATTAGCTTAGGGACTTTTTATATTAGTTCAAAACCCTGTGTTCTCACTTGCATTCCTATCAGCTAAACCGCAAGAATTTGATGTTTTTTACCTGTTAGTGGAGAATGGAATGATGTTTTGCCTTCCTCTAGGATAACTAGAGGTTTGAAATATGTCAAAGATGTTTTGCTTTTTTGTTTATGCAGGTTGTGATAAACTTGAAAAAATGGAACTTTTGAATCAATTGATTTTGCTTAGTTTTGGTATTAGTGATCCATGTTTGGTTGGAGCAGAATTTAACATGATTACTTCTGTTGGTGAAAGAAACGGAGGGAGGCCTTCTAATATGAAATTGGTTACTTAATTCATTAAAGCATTATTTATAGTTGGTTTGTTCAATTTGGGATTTAAGGTAATCCTTGTACTTATGCTGGAGGTAACGGGTTTGAAAGATTTGATAGGTTTGTTCCAAACAATCATGGGGTGGACAAATTTCCTATTACTATTGTTAAGAATTTGACATTTATTGGTTTCGATCATGCTTCCCTTTTGCATGGTTTGACTATTAGAAAAATAACCCCATTCGTATCATTTCGAACTTCTTAATGTGTGCATTTTACACTCTTTTTTCAAGCAAATTGTGATTGATAACTAGAAAACTGGTTATTATGGAAGTGTTGTGTATAGATTGTAACAATTACAGAAAAGTGTGGCTCTTAACTTTATAAAATGGAACTGGGAGACATTTGGTAATCTTTGCACTACTGTTCACAAGGCTAAACATAGAGCTAAAAGTTTGGATATGGATTACTGTAATGTATGATTTGTTTTAATAATTTACTAGAAGGGAAGGAAGAGGTGATATTGTAATGTATAAATGGCATGTGTATTGAAAAGTTCTTTTGACTGAAAGGGCTCAATACTTTCTTTTATAATGAATAATTTATTGTTATTTTGTTGGTTGGTGAATGTCAAATCATCATAAGTGAGAATTTATTCTTATTCACCTCTTAGGGAAGGTTTTGGTTATACAAAAATTTTTGTGGAGCTTGTTTATCCTAAGAATCTTACAAGTCTCCTTTCTTTTGTATATATATATATATATATATATATTGTTCAGGCAAGCTTCTTGCCATGAGAAAGTGGTTTTTTTGAATGGTTAATTTGGTTTGGATTTTGGTCCGACCGAAGTAAAATCCAGTGGTTGGTCAATGGTTGGTTCGTTCTGTTTGGATTTTGGTCAATGGTTGAAGACTGTGATCAAGGAAAGCTTATAGCTTCTCTATTATTTGGTTTTTACTGATAAATAAGAATGCTTGGTCATGAAGTTTCAAGTATTATCGGTTTTTTTTTTCATTAAAACTCATCCAATTCATTCTCATTTTATGTTATTAGTTTAGCATTTGAGCACATTAGATTATATNTCTATTATTTGCTTTTTACTGATAAATAAGAATGCTTGGTCATGAAGTTTCAAGTATTATCGGTTTTTTTTTCATTAAAACTCATCCAATTCATTCTCATTTTATGTTATTAGCTTAGCATTTGAGCACATTGGATTATAGACTCCTTCACTGTCTTCAATAAGTGTTGAGAATTTAAGGGATTATATAAACTATTCTTCTTTTTAAGAGATTCACATATGATTATTTATATTTTTTATTTTCATTTGATTTTGTTTATATTTTTAATTAAATGAGTATTTCGCTGCACTTTTGTAATCTTTAATTAGTCTCAACATGTCGGAGTTTAAAGAAGGGGGTCTGTCAGCAATGTGAGATAAGGAAGTTACAAACATTTTTTTTGATATTTGCATTAAAGAGATTGAGGCTGGTAATAGGCCTACCACATACTTTTTTATGAACCGCTGACAAAACATTTCGAAGAGGTTCAAAGAAGTGACTGAAATGGATTATGATAGGTTAAAATTCAAGAACAAGTGAGATCAATTGAAGGACTGGAAGTTATGGAAGAACTGAAATGGGGTTGGGGTTTCATTGGGTTGGGTTGGGATCCCATTAAGCGTACCATTGATACTTCAGAAGAATGGACATAGAAATTAGAGGTAATAGTGATACACTAACATGTATTTTAGCTCATTATGATTTCTGTTTTGTTGTGACTAATAAAACCTTCCCCCCTCTCTACCAGGCTACCACGTTGCAGGCTGTACCAACTGCAAAAAAATTCAGGGTGTGCGGTATTGACCCGAACATGGAAGATAAACTTGATGTAATGTTTAGGGGGGTAGTCACTACAGGTCAACATGCGTTGAACCCAAGTGAGCAAGGGTTTGCTGGCATCTCAACAGACTTGTCACCCGAGCAGGTTATGAGTTCTGGTGAGGGTCCTAGCATAAACCCGAGGGAGCTTGAGTTAACCTACCGCTCAAAGAGGCCCAGGCTGGAGAAAAGGAGGAAAGAAAAATATGTTTTCGTAAAGAGCTCAATAGATAGACTGATATAAGTTTTTGCAGCTCCGCTCCATCCTCCTGCAGTTGATTTTGTTAGATGGGATTCCAAAAATTGTGGTTGATTTGGATTTTTATTTTAAATGTATTAAATTGCTCAAGGACCCGACCCGCAGGCAGATATTCAAGAAGCTGCAGCCCAAGCTGCGTGTCGAATATTTACGTGTCTCGATAGAGAAATGAGTGTCTTATGTGTTGGCTTTACTACTTTCAGTTTTATAATCTAGTTTGTTTATCCTTTATTTTCAGGGCATGGATTTCTGAAAAATGCTATGGTTGTAGTATTTGTTGTATTTTAGTAGTTTATTTGCATGGTTTATTGTTTATAAGCTTTTACATTTGGCAAGGTTTTTTTTTTAATTTTATGTTACGAAGCAGTTTACCCATTGCATGTAACCCTAACTAATCAGTTGTCCGAGATGGATTGACAGCGAGAACACCGCAGAAGAATAGTTATGGCTGCAGCGATTGCCACATTACTGTTAGAATATTACGTTTCATCTTTGTTCGAACACTGTGCATGATGTCATCCTTTATTGGGGATAAATGGGTGGGCGAGATGCTCGTTAGACACCCAATAAGGTTCAACAACATATTTTGCATGATCGTGCCTATTTTTTTTTATCTCCTTCACGAGCTATGTATCAATCACGGCCTCCGAGGTTCTTCTTGAACTACTACATGGGAGGTGTTGGCAATTACGTTGTACATTCTATCTCTGAAAGAATCAATCAGAGGAGTGATAAAGCAATTCCAACATTCCTCAGAGACAATAAGCAAGTACTTCTGTGAAGGTCTGAGAGCACTAGTTAACTTAGCATCAAACATAATTAAGCCAAAAGATTCAACATTTGGCACAACTACTTAAGAAATTGCTAACAACCCACGCTACATGCCATTTTTCAATGTGAGTTTTGTTATTGCATTATGTTTACTCCATAATGTTTTTTATTATGTTGAGATTGACATGTCGAATACCTCTAAACAGAACTGTATTAGGGCAATTGACTGTACGTACGTGGATGCCCGACTACCCAGCCATGATAAAGTGGTACATTGGTCGGTGTGGGTCGCCTACTCAAAATGTGATGGTGGTATGTGACTTCAACGTGTGCTTGACATTTGTGATGATCGGATGAGATGGGAGTGCCCATGACAGTCGTCTTTTTTTCTATGCAACGAGGAATAGCTGACAACGCTTCACCCCGCCTCCAGGTTGGCTTACTTTTTTTAACTTAAATAGTTATTGTTATCGAAACTCATAATAATGTTTTTTGTGATAGGTAAATATTATTTGATGGATGTCGGATATCTATTACAGAGAAGGTATTTAAAGCCATTTCCGGACACCAAATACCGCATCCTTGATTTTGAGAGATCAAGTGGCGTCATCCGTGGTAGAAAATAAATGTTCAACAAACGTCAGTCTTCCTTACATGGGGTAGATCGAAAAAATATTTGGGGTTTGAAAGAAGAAACGGGTCATCCTACGTGATATGTCGACGTACCCATTTCCTAAACAAGTTCATATTATGGTGGCCACGACGGCTCTCCACAATTTCATTAGAAGGCATTCCTCTCGGTTTAATAACGACTTTAATATGACTGCGGCTGACGACATGCATATCCATCCTGAAGCATTTAAATTCCAGGTTGGGCAGTCTATTCCAAATGACGTTATGGAGTCGAATAAATTTCACCCGGGATGACGAAGGTGTAGCGTAGATGACTGTTTTGAGGGAGCGTATCACAGGTGCTATATGCAGCTGCTGATTGGCCTCATCTTTTTTATTTTGCATACTTTATGTACTCTTATTACTTTGTTAGTTTCATTATAACTTTCAATTTTATGATATTAATATGCTTTGTTTAGGGTTATTATATTATATATAGAAAGCCCAAAAAGGCTAATATATTAACTAGAAAGAAAGATACAGATACAATGTGTTGGACCCAAACATGGCACCCTATCCACACAAAAACCACAAGTGGTTCCAAAACTAGAAAATACATAAAAGTACAACAGAGATATAAAGAAAAAGCCTAAAAATACTTAAATACAAAGTATCAGGTAGCTAGAGAGCAACCTAATTTTGTTTTGCCTCTGCCTCTGTTTCTAAGGAAGGAGCAAGCTAATAAGTTGGTTAGATGATTGTCATTGCTAGTAGTAACCAATGTATCATCCAATATGTTTCCTAGCTGGAGTCGGCCTCCATTTTTCTTCTTCCTCCTGGAATATACCTGTCATTCCTCTTCCAACGATTGACTCACTTGATCTTGGTCTAAAGTGTGCTGAAGATATGCAGATTGTTAAACATTGAAAGCAATGACATGTTGTACCGGCTGATCTGGTATTGGATCAAAGGAGCACTTTCGTGTGTCTTGGCATGTAAGTGAGTCTTCTTCAATAACAGTGGGTAGTATAAACACAACTGGATCTGTAGCTGTAGTATGTTATTCTTCTTCAGAAACTGCGGTGTTGGGAAGAGGTTAGAGTTGCATCTTCTCAGCAAGGATAATAGGTGGTTGTTCTTTAGTGATATTCAGCCTTAGATGAGGATGCAAACGATAACAAATAGTAGAGCTGTGGCCAAACATACTACAATGAGAGCAATAAGGAGGGTGTAGTTCGATTTCAACCTTTTGTCAATACCCGTTGTGAGTGGTTTCAATCCACACCTCATCCGGAGCAGGTTAAGTGGTATCCCTCTCAACTAACACAAGCCGCAGAGGGTCTGGTGACAGCAAGCGTAGGACTATCAACCCTGAGAGGCTTACCGTAAGCAGTTGCTAGGAGTAGATAATTTCCAAATTGAATAGATATAATTTTAACCCCGAAAATTTTATCTGAACTGGAATGATAGAGGAATCCGCCTTTGGGTCGAAACTAACAGTCCATTTCAGAATTTTCATATTATGGTTGTCGATCTTGATAACTTTCTGAGAAAAGATGCGGGTATAATCAACATCACGAGACAACTGAATCAGTGTATGTTTACCGCCAAGTAAATCAACATTCTTACTGCCAATTAGCTTCATAGTCTCAAACTCTTTCCGAATGATCTCCGATTTTGGGTTACCATAAAGAAATTTTCCAACTATAGCAAAACACCAAGAGGACGCGAGAGTACTGTTTTCAACCTCTGTGAGAATAAGAACAGACTTCCCATTTTTTTCCCCAATTTTTTTATGAAATTGTGATCGCNAGAAATTTCCCAACTATAGCAAAACACCAAGAGGACGCGAGAGTACTGTTTTCAACCTCTGTGAGAATAAGAGCAGACTTCTCATTTTTTTCCTCAATTTTTTTATGAAATTGTGATCGTCACTACCTTCAAGAGCATCGTGAAAAAATTGAGGAATATTGTAAGATTTACCTATACGAAACCAGTCTCTAATTTTGAAAGAGGAGCACGAGTAGGAATCAAGAGGTCGCCGACAAGTGCAGAAGCATAGGAACGAATAGCCATCTTTGCCGACAAGATTCCGTCGGACAGGAAGCTAGGAGACGTCATCTGAAAGGAAATAAAAAAACGTGGGCATATTAGTGCGACAAACGCGACCAAGCGAGCAGAGCAGCAACTCTGTCGCCAGAACGAAACGACACGAGGACTGCGAAGGAGGCGCCCTGGACAGACGAGGACGTCGTCTGGAAAGAAATGCGAAAACTCGGCCTGCCGCGTCGTCTGGAAGGATGCTAAGACGCGAGCTTGTCGCCAGAAACACGACGAACGTGAAGCACAACAACAACGCGACGACGCGAGCACCGACGTCGACGACGTCGNGAGTAGGAATCAAGAGGTCGCCGACAAGTGCAGAAGCATAGGAACGAATAGCCATCTTTGCCGACAAGATTCTGTCGGACAGGAAGCTAGGAGACGTCATCTGAAAGGAAATAAAAAAATGTGGGCATATTAGTGCGACAAACGTGACCAAGCGAGCAGAGCAGCAGCTCTGTCGCCAGACCGAAACGACACGAGGACTGCGAAGGAGGCGCCCTGGACAGATGAGGACGTCGTCTGGAAAGAAATGCGAAAACTCGGCCTGCCGCGTCGTCAGGAAGGATGCTAAGACGCGAGCCTGTCGCCAGAAACACGACGAACGTGAAGCACAACAACAACGCGACGACACGAGCACCGACGTCGACGACGTCAAAGTAGGGAAATAGAAACGCGAGAGAGATCCGTGTAGCAGAAAGCTAGGGTTTGTCATGAGGCAGAGGGTATATATATATATATATATATATTTGTGGGTTTGTGAGGTCAATGATGAAACATATGACCTCATGAGTACTTCTGGATGACCAATTCGTGTTGTTTTAGTGGTACATGTGAAGTCCTGATAAAGTCAATTGAATTGCTCTCCTTTTTTTGGTGTTTTGACTTATGAGGATACACTAGGATGACATTTTTTGGTGATATGCATATGTGTCACAGGTCGTGGGTTACCCGTTGGTGTTGCATGTGAAGTCCTAATGAAGGCAACCGAGGTCCCTTCTTCACAGCTGTGCATTGATATATAAGGATCTTATGGATGATCTTTTTTTGTGATATGCACATGTGGCACCTGGCACCGGACAGTGGTCCCACTGTCCCACGTGGGTTAAAGGCGACCAAGAACTCATTTTTTTTTCAAGGTCTACTGCTTGCATGTTATGACAGACTCATTGGTTGGTTAGTTACTTCCCCGAGGCCTTACACTTGCTATTTTTTTGTTTTATGTCTAATGCATTTTTGTTCAAAATATTTTTGGATTTTAAAATTTCTGGTGATTTTTTCTTCTTAGCTTTTTATGCTTTTTTCTGACGTTTGTTTTTTTTCGTACTCCCACCTCTTTTTTTTCTTTTGATCAAATTTTTCGTTCTTTATGCAATATTGTTTCTTATTTTCAATTTCATCATTTTTTTTTAATTTCATCTAATTTTATGGCTGACATGTTCTCTCTTTAATAATTGTATTCAAGTAAGCAGTAGGTATTTAGGGAAGTTCGAGCGAGTGATATGTCGCTGCGGACTACCGTCTCTATTACTCAACTCACGACGGTAACATAGCTATGAGCGACAGTTCTACAGGTGTCCACGGTGGGCAAACAGACAGGACGACTGTAAGTTCTTAAGGTGGACAAACAGTTCGGCCAACTCTACGGTATCCCAAACGGAAAATGTTGGTCGACGTTCGACGGTATCCTTACCGGAGAACTTTGCTCAGGGTTCGACGACATCCTAACCGTACAATGTTGCTCAGGGTTCGACGATGTCCCAACCAGACAACGTCCCTCGTGACATGCATCTACATTTTAAAAAGAATATTGCATTATTTTGCTTTTACTTTTAACATGCTATTTTTACTTTTTTATGGGTTTCTTGTTGATCATTATTAACTGAGGTGTATATTCTCTTTTGTACTATTATGAAGGGGTTTTTTTGGTTTTGAAATATCTAATGTGTAACCAGTGAAGTTTTGTTATAAATAGCACAATTGTTGCGCGTCAGATTGGTTAATTATCTTGAGAAAACTGCAAATCAGTTGTATAAACCAATCAACTAAATAACTTATCCAAAACAAGGATAGAATAGACATTTATCCAGCATCAACTGTTTTTCAAATGCACAAACTAAACAACCAACCAACTTATCTGGATAAGCTGCTGATCAACAGATTATCAGAATAAGCTGTTTATTTAGATAAGTTGGATAAGCTGCAACTGCCCCAAACAGAACCTTAGTGAAATTAGTTTTACAAATGAAAGATCTCCTAGTATTAAAAACTTCTGAAACGGATGTAGGGATGTTTGGAGTTTATGGTGTTTTTTAAATTAATTTTAGTAAATTGAAAGCAGTCTTAGAATTCCTAATCTGGTTGACTTGACACATTTCCATATTTATGTAAAATTTTATTATGGAAGCTTCTTGGAAACATATGGAAGTGACATGCGGATGTTTGTAATTGAGTTTTGGAGTTTATGAGATTTTTTGGATTTTAGATAGTGAATTAGAAACAAAAGCAAAACTAT
>JXCR01124373.1:4450-16059 GCA_002079205.1 Phalaenopsis hybrid cultivar | reverse complement strand
CATTCAAATTAACCATCAAATCAACTTCAAAACAACTTTCATCCTTCATGAAAGTTGTTCATAATGATTTTTTACACCAAAAAAAATAATCAATTTGAGCTTAGCCCAAATCTAGCTCAACTTTGACCTAAGTTTAGCCCTACATGCTTAACTTAAGTCTAAATCCAAATCCATTGAAACCCATCCAAATTGACCACCAAATCAACTTCAAAAAAACTTTAATACTTCATGAAAGTTGTTCATAATGATGTTCTTCACCAACCACAACAATCAATTTGATCTTAGCCCAAAGCTAGCTCAAGTTTGACCCAAACTTAGCCCAATATGCTTAAAATGGGTCAAAAATAAAAAATTCACCAAATTGATTAACCAATTGACCTCAAAATGACTTTCAACCTTCATGAAAGTTGTTCCTCATGATCTCTNACAAGTATTAGCTTCTCTTATTTTCTCCTAGACTGGGCTCCCAACTTCGTTTGAGACCATCTCATGTGTTAACTTATATAAATTTTGGNTCTTATTTTCTCCTAGACTGGGCTCCCAACTTCGTTTGAGACCATCTCATGTGTTAATTTATATAAATTTTGAAGTAGAATGTGCTCACATATGGGAGAAAATATTACATCAGAATTCCGGACGTAATTTGTGTCCCGAATATAATGGTGGGGAGTTATGTGTCAAGTGGGCCAACCGTAATACACTGAGATTGATCAATATTAAAATTTAAGGGGCTCATTTGACACGTGACGCTCCATTATTAGACTTCGGGTGCATCCAAGGGTAACATGGAGTATTTCACATTCAAACAATCCTCTGATGTCAACATCAAAACAACATCTTCCCATCAATTGTTAGAGGACCACCTCTCTCCTGACACAGAAAGAAAGGACAACGAGAAGGGTCCCGTTCATGCGCGCGTGCTGAACGCTTGCAGCTGCCGCAATCATGTGCAAGAAGGAAGAGAGACGCTCAGAGAATGTCGCAAGCTGAAAAAAGGACTAGAAAGGGTAGAAGCAGCACGCATGAAAAGGGGTAGAGAATTTAGCGATACATGACAAATTATTAGTTGAGCTAAACCAGTGGAAGAAGCACAGATCTACGTCTTAGACATGTACTTTGCACTTTATCAAATATTATTTCAAATAAAATACTTATATATAAAAATAAACATGCAGTGATATATATTTATATATATTTGTGCATATTTACGTAGGTGCACACGTCATAATGGCGAGAGAAAGAGAGAAGAGATAAATGGCGTGGGAGCTGCAACTTGTCCCCAAATGAGAAGGCAAGCCTCCTTCTGCACCTTTTCTTCCTTTATAAACCCTACTGTTGGCTTTCCTTTCTTTGGGAGGAGAAAAGGAAAGAGTCTTTATGGACACGCGCGCGGCCGAAGGCAATGATATGGACGGTGGGCGAGGGGCAGGCAGACTGATCAAAAGCAGAGCACATCATCACCCAAATGCTTTTTCTCTATTGAAACAAAAAAAGTTGGATTCAGAGGAAAAAATAATGAAAGATAAAAGGAGTAAAACATGGTGGATAGGTTATTATACTTGGAAGGCATGGCTGTTTAGTAATGACAGGAGGCAGGGGTTGGTGATGTTTAAAGCTGTTGCTTTCTTTGCTCTCGCTCCAACCTGTCTTATGCTATCTTGTTGTATATTTAAACTATTTTTTTTTTATGTATATGGTGGTCAATATATTTAATTTTTTGAATAATGCTAAATTGTAACATAGCCCAACAAAAAATTTTTGGTATGCTAACTTTTAATACAAAAAAGTCTATTAATGATTTGCCACCTTGCAAATGAGAAGGTGGCTTAGGCTGTGTTTGGCACAACATTTTTGCTACAGTGAGAGTGCTTCAACGCTATTTTGACAGTTTGGTTATAGAGGTGCTAGCATGTTTACTTAAACATGCTCGACAATTTCATATGAAAAGGGCACGCGTTTGTTGCTTTTACAATTTTGTTGGTACCCTCGTGTCCCCCGACTCAGTCTCGACTTAGTGTTTGCAGCTTCCATCGGGCTATCTAGGATTTTTTCTTCTCTTTTCCTTTTCTTTGTTCTTTGACACATGTGGTGAGAGTAATTTGACGTCGGGCTCCTTTGATCTCCTTCTTCCTATGGATTCTTCTATTGTTTCTCTACTCTTGGTGCCTTTGCTTTATTACGCTTGTGATTTGCGCAGAAATCCATCTGATTTTCTTTCATTTTAGGATAATTACATGCATACCATCGAAAACATTTTTTTGACTCTATTTTCTGGTGTTTATGCTCTGTTCGGTTTGTGGTTCGCGCTATCATTTTCATTTTGAGATTAATTATTACATACATAGCAGAAATGATGCTTGTCGGTGGCTTTGCTCTGTTCGGTTTATGGTTTGCATTTGCATTGTTGTTCTGGGATGATTACATACCTTGCATCCCAAATAGTGCTTCCCGGTGGTTTGGCTCTGTTAGGTTTATGGTTTATACCTTCATTTTTATTTTCGGATAATTACATACATAGCTCTCGAAACACTGCTTTTCAGTCACTTTGCTTTGTTCGTTTTGTGGTTTGCGAATTTCAACCCATTGAAACTTTGGTAAAAATGAAAAACATGAGTAGAGATTTTATCATGAATTTTGACATTAGAGGGAGAATTTGAAAAATAGATGAAAGATTTGCTAGATTTAATAAAAGAAACATTTTGGGTGTTGTGCATGCTTTGAAAAAACTCATAAAGTAGATGTTAATTATAGCCTACGAAGGACTTGGATGATTGTTGCTATGGCCTTCGGTTTCTTAGTTTGTTTTGACCATCGAATTTCCTTTGGTGATTGTTTCCGTTTTTTTTTTCTCTTTTTCTTTTAAAAGGACTTACTGGCTTGTCAATTTTCATATACTTCTCTTATTCAAATAAATCTCCATCTCAAATTAGATCAGAGATTCAAAGAGGAGATGAATTGAATTAGAAGAGACATATGACAAAGTGACAAATAAGAGAAACAAATAAAACGTAGAGAGCCTACATACGATAAACCTCGCAAGGATAGGTCAAGTATGTTTACCCAAACAAGATTGAACAGAGGCACCTTTGACCAATATCTGCAAAAGAGTATCTACAAAGATACTCATAACTAGAGAGTTAGGTGTATGTACCTATTCTAGGGTCAAGAGCACTCCCAAGGGGACATATCTCAGTTGGTTAATTACATCTTGGAGGATACTCAAGAACACTTTCAGTAAAAGAGGTTTCACTTATATTATCATGGACCTAGGGAAATAGTTCATCAAAAGAGGGTTATTCCGAGTGGGAACACCCCGACACTTCAAAGCTCTCGCTAAGCCACCAGATAGAGAGTGAGTCTCTCACATCTCAAATGGGTAGCAGCTCATCGACATACAGAGCCTACAAAATAACCTAATAATCTTGACAGAAATATCCCAACATGTCAAAGCACGTCCGGGCCACAAGGGCAGAGGACAAATCATCATATTCTAAATGGGCGACAACCCATCAGCATCAAGCCATCAAGATGATGTTGAAGATGGTAAGGAGCGAAACGGCTTAAAGGGGCTCAACAATAGGAAGGGTAGAGTCATCCTAAAAGGTAGAGGCAATTGGGTCGGGGTACCACAAACTAATCATACACAACTACTAGGATCCTAAGTCTACCTGGTCATGAAGGTAGTCAACCCAACACGTCCTAAGATCTCTAATCAGTAATCCGTGAATTATTTATCCATGGAGATCTCGATAGCCCTAAGGTCAAAGGAAGGAAACTATATTCTATTACTATAAGCTACAACCTCAATAGGCGGAACTTATACCCGTTAAGATGGTGAGGATGCCTCAGGTAAAGAAAGGGAGGTTTAACTACAAAGATGAAAAACTCCAAACATAAGGACTTACACCCCATCTAGGTCGGGGAGCCTTCTAACACTCTAGGCACATTAGATAGCCTTATATGTAAAAAGCTATGTTGGGCAAGTTGGGTTAGAGAGGCACGGGGGCTTCACCTCGGGACGTGCAAACAAGATGCAGTTATCTACCACAAACTTAAGCGTGGAGGCCCTATTAAAAATGATAGGGTTATGACTATGCAATCAGCTCAATGTAAAAACTGGTCTGAAGTTCATGCAGGAAAGTAAAGAGTAGATTTTAAAGTCCTAAATATGTTAATCCTAAAAATTTATTTAGCTTAAATATTTTACCAACATTTTGTAGAAAACTTAGAATTTTATATCCTAATGAGTCTTTATTGCATCCTGAAATCCCATATCATAGAAATGAATAAGAAAAGCAATTCAAGCATGCAATAAGGCAAGAAAACAACCCAAAATCAAAATAATATGAAAACCACAAGTGTTGTTGTGTTAGCAACATATTATAGAAAAGAAAGAGGTGGTCCGACTCCACATATGCATGCCAGTCCTGATTCTATACATCAATATAAAATGTATAATTAAGATACGAGACACAAGCATCAGCTCTTAGCCCCTCCACATGGTTCCCACACCAACGACTCAAAAACCTATACCTATATCTTATTTCTATTATAGGATTCTCCTAGACTCAAAAAAGTACATTAAAAAATAATGGACTTGACCTGCATTGAGAACATGGTTAGTAGGTAAAGTATCTGTGTGGGTTTACATATAATGGCACGGCTCCCTGCATATCAAGCATGCATGCACACCAAATACACAAAGCAGAAAAGATGCATGGCTAGGGCAACAAATCTAGCAAAGAATAATATTCAACCATCAAAAGATTACCTAGCAACCTAGATCATAGCCCAACACACCATATAACTAAAAGTGTCCTAACATAACACCTAAGTGCACATGGTAAAGTCTTGGCTTCCATATGACTTTGGCAGGGTCGCCACACTGGCTCTGTCCTAAAGATCTAAGGGTTCTAAGGCACATCACATAAAGGTGGTGTATTCTAAAATAAGTGGCCTCATATATGGCCTAGTATGAAAATTTTTTCAAAGTAGTTGGATAATACATGACTAGTAAAAAGTATCCATTTTATACTTTTAAGTACAGACCTATAATACAAGTTCAAGACACATATGATGCATGAACCCTTGGGTACTAAGCACAATCATACATGTTTGTTGCTCGTGATATAGAAACTCACACTGCTCGTGGAGGCATCCTCACGAGCAATGCTAGTTTGAGTGTCACAACAAAAAAATGGGTCACTGTCATTATGAATAGGACATCTATCAAGGCGTATGGGCAAGCATGTAGATATACAAAAAGTCCATATTGTGATTGCTCGACCGAAGTACAAAATAACCACAAAAGGCGCAAAAAAGGACGAAGCACACATCATGAAAATTAATGCATTTATGCTACATACAACATGACACACACGAATTGGATACACTGGTAAGAACATGCTACCTATAAAGAGGAATTATGCCTGCCTGAACACCAAAGCATCATGCGACCAGTAGATACTGACTACTAGTGAGTTTGCATCATGTAAAATGATAGCTATAAAAAAGGATTCATACCTTTCCTGAGAGGAACTTATTGAGCACACATTCTAACATGCAATATATGCAACAGACATATAACAAATACAACAAAATGATGAAGATGAGTGTGTCGTGGAGGCAGTAACTTAGAAAGATAGGCATGCCATGGGGCAATGGCCCAAAATATGGGTATGTAAAAGAGGCAGTGACCCAGAGATAAGCATGTAGGAAGGCAGTGGTCGGAATAAAAGGGTATGTTGAGGAGGAGGTTACCTAGTGGTGGGCATGTCATGGAGATAGCGGTCTAGACAAAAAGGGTATGCCGAGGAGGTAGCGACCTGGAGGTGGGTATGTCGTGGTGGCAGCAACCCAAATAAAAGGGTATGTCAAGGAGGCTGTGACCCAAAGGTGGGCATCACGGGGTGGTAGCCACCCAAATAAAAGGGTATGCCAAGGAGGTAGTGACCTAAAGGTAGGCATGACATGATAGTAGTGGCCCGAATATAAGAGTATGCCAAGGAGGCAGTGACCCCAAGGTGGGCATGCCGTAGCGGTTGCGACCCAAAAAAAGGGTATGTCGAGGAGGTAGTGAACAAAATGTGGGTATGCCATGATAGCAGAGACCTAAAAAAAGGGTATGCTGATGAGGCAGTAGCCCAAAGATGGGCATGTTGTGACAACAGCGCCCAAACAAAATGTTATAATGGATAGCAGTAACCTAAAGGTGGGCATACAGTGGCGGCAGTGGTCCAAAAAAAAGGGTATGCTGAGTAGGCAGTGAGTTGTAGGTGAGCATGTCATGGCAACAACGACCCGAACAAAAGGGTATGTTGAAAAGGAAGTGATCCAGAGGTGGGCATGTCATCGTGATAGTAGCCCAAAAAAAAGGGTTTGTCAAGGAGGCAGTGACTTGGAGGTGGGCATGCCATGATATTTTTATCAGCACTTCATTTACTTTATAAATTGGCCACTTGTATTGCTAAAACTTGTTGAGGAACTTATAGACCCGAAAGGGCTAAGCTTTCTTAACTTGTAAGTATCACATTCTACCTTGGAAAGATCAGTCGTGATCGTCCGAAGGGGTGTGAAAATAGATAGGGAGATAACATTTGAGGGGCATATAATTGATGTTTCTAAAGTTACATGCTAGATTTTCTTATCAATTTGGTTTATAGATTGGAATTAAGGGTCACTGGTAGGTCCTATAGAGAGGGCACAGTGGATAATCTAGCAGTGAGAGACTAGAACCTACCCAACACTACAATACATGCCGACACTAACTTTAGATTACTCAATGTTCCTTACACAATTTGAAAGAAGCAAAGAATATGTATGCTCCTATTTATCACAATACCACATTTAAGTTTCTAAATAATTTTAAAATTCTACACTGAATATGAATTATTGGTAAGGAGAAAGTCTCTTTTTATATATTGACTAAGTTATTACATTTACTTTTACTTGCATGTTGTAAAATTTAGTAAACTGAATTTTCATCTTTACATAGTTTCTGTAATCTTAAGTAAGGTTTTCTTAAAGTCAAAATTCTTGTATTTCATTTAATTATTTTCTTATCTACGTCCTCCCCGTGAGATTGATACCAGGGCTTTTAATGAACACTCTATATTACTTGAAACGATATGTATACTTACGTAGTACCCCTAGTGAGAAAACTATTTCTTTAATTTTTATCATATTACATTTGTTCTCACCATTCGCTAAATATATTATGGGTCAAGTTTTTGGCATATTAAGAAACATAAATATTTGTGTAATTGTGAGTCGGATCAAGTTTTTGATGCCACTACTGGGGAAATGACGGAAAAACTAAACTTTAGATGAAGTCCACTTAAGTACCCTTCTATAGCAGCTAACTCATTTGATCTTAAACCTGCAATAATACAAATGGTGCAAAATAATCAGTTTGGGGGAACACCAACTGAGAATCTTAATTTACATCTTGCAAATTTTCTAGAAATCTGTGCTACATTCAAATACAATGAAATATCAAACCCTGCGATTAGATTTAAACATTTTTCTTTTTCCTTAAAAGATAAAGCTAAGATGTAGTTAAACTCATTAGCACCTGGATCTATTAAAGCTTGGGGAGAAATGACACAAAAATTCTTGGCTAAAATTTTTCCTCTTTTAAAAATTGCTAAGCTTAGAAATGATATTACTTCTTATTTTCAGTTGGAAGTGGAGTCAAATTATGAGGCTTGGGAAAGATTTAAGGAACTCCTTAGAAAGTGTCCACATCATGCTTTACCTGATTGGATAATTATTCAAACATTTTACAATGGGTTAATAGGATCCATTAGATCTATAATTGATGTTGTTGTTGGAGGATATTTAATGTCAAAATCATTTGATAAAGCTCATGCCTTAATTGAAGAAATGACCACTAATAATTTTCAATGGCCCTCAGAAAAGGGTAAATCCTAAAAGAGTGGCTAGTATTCATGATAATGATGCTTTTACCATCTTAGTAGCTCAAGTTGTTGTGTTGTTTATGAAGTTAAATAATTATGTTATGAGTTTTTCCCAAATACCTCAAACAAACAAAGAAAATTTATTAGGAAAAATGAATGATTCTCAATTATCAGAAACTTTACATGTGGTTGCTACTAAACCCAATAACCTATATTCAAACTTTTACAACCCAGATTGGAAAAAAACATGCTAATTTTAACTTGAACAATTCTGGTGGTGGAAAACAGTAATGGGGGAACAATTAAGCGAACCCAACAAGAAACTAGTACAATCAGGTTAATTCTAACTATCGACCTTCTTATCCTTCTTGCTTCAATAACCAACAACTCAAGAAAAAGAAGTTTTATATAGAAGAATTAGTTTTTCAAATGGGGAATTAGATGCAAAGTCAAAGTGCTGCAATAAGAAATATTGAGAATCAAATTGGACAAATTGCTAACTCACTTAGCAATAGACTCTAGTGAACACTTCCTAATAATGTTGAAGTAAATCCTAAAGACAAAAGAATAGAACAAGAACAAATTAAAGTTGTTCAACCTAAGAGTGGAAAGGAATTAAAATTTGGAAGTCAAAAAGAGATTGAAGTTGAGAGAGATTGAAAAATCTAAAGAAACTATTTCTAAAGACCCAGAATAATTTGTCTCTCCAACTAAAAATGATTTAGAAAGACCAGCACCTCCTTTTCCTCAAAGACTTTGACAACAAAAGCTTGATCAACAATTTTTAAAGTTTTTTAAGATATTTAAGAATCTTACAATCAATATTCTTTTTATGGAAGCTTTAGAACAAATGTCGAGTCATGTCAAATTTATGTAATATATATTAAACAAGAAGAGGAAGTTTGAAGCTTATGAGACTCTGTTGCACAGAGTGAAGAATGCAGTGCAATATTTTAAAAGAAGCTTCCTTAAAACCTTAAAGGGGCTAGTAGCTTCACATTACCCTGTGCGATTGGAGAGAGATTTTATGAAAAAGCCTTATATGATTTGGGAGCTAGCATTAATCTCATGCCTTTATCCATTTTTCAAAGGTTAGACTTAGGAGAGATTTCTCCCACCACTGTAGCCCTTCAATTAGTTGATCAATTTATTACTTCTTCTAAAAGGGTTATAGAATATGTATCTTTTAAGGTGGATAAATTTATCTTCCCTATGGATTTTATTGTGCTTGACATGGAAGAACACAAAGAAATTCCTATTATTTTGGGGAGACCTTTATTGCTATTGGATTTGCTATGATTGATGCGCAGAAAAGGAGAGTTGACCAGGGGAGTTAATGACCCTAAAGTAACATTTAATGTTTTAAAGTCAATGAGGTATCCTGTTAAAGAAAAATGTTATTAGATAGATATTATTGATTATATGATTGCTAAACATTACCAAGAAAAATGTGAAGTCATTTTTTAGGAAAAAAATGAAGTGATATTAGATCAGGAAGGAATAGATAGTGAATCTGAAAATGATTTTGAAGAGATAAATGCTGAGGATATAAATTATATTCAAAAATTTTTTGAGATTTTGTACACTACTAAAAATAGTAAATCTCCAATCCATGCAATAGAAAAAACCTCCTGAACTTGAGATGAAAGTACTTACTACACATTTAAAGTATGTATTCTTAGTAAATTCATCTAATTTACCTGTGATAATATCCTCAGATTTAACTAAAGATTAAAAAGAAAAATTATTGGAGACATTAATAAATTATAAATCTTTTGGTTAGACATTAGCAGATATTAAAGGAATTAGTCTTTCAATCTATATGCACATAATTTTACTAAAAGATAATTGTAAACCTAGGGCTGATCCTCAAAAAGATTAAATCCCATGATGAAATAAGTGGTAAAAAAAAATTTTAAAGTGGTTAGATACTGGGATTATTTATCCTACATCTGATAGTGCATGAGCTAGTCATATTCATTGTGTTCCTAAGAAAGAATGAGTGACTATAGTCATGAATGAAAATAATGAATTAATTCTAACAACATGAGTCACTAGATGACAAATTTGTATTGACTATAGAAGATTAAATATCAACACTAGGAAGGATCACTTTCCTTTACCTATCTTGGACCAAATGTTGGATATACTAGCAGGACATGAATACTTAGGCTTTTTGGATGGATATTCTAGTTACCACCAAATACCTATTGCTCCAAAGGATCGAGAAAAGACAAAATTTACAAGTCCATATGGGAATTTTGCTTTTAGAAGAATTCCTTTTAGTTTATGTAACGAACCTGAAACTTTTCATNGCAGGACATGAATACTTAGGCTTTTTGGATGGATATTCTAGTTACCACCAAATACCTATTGCTCCAAAGGATAAAGAAAAGACAAAATTTACAAGTCCATATGGGAATTTTGCTTTTAAAAGAATTCCTTTTAGTTTATGTAACGAACCTGAAACTTTTCAAAGGTGTATGATGTCTATTTTTTGTGACCTAATTGAGAAAGGAATTAAAGTTTTATGGATGATTTCTAAGTTTTTGAAACTTCTTTTCATTCATGCTTAGATCATTTAGCAAGTGTTTTAAAACATTGTAAAGAAACAAATTTACTTCTCAATTGGAAAAAATAATAATTTATAGTCACATGAGGGATTGTATTTGGACATAAAATTTCTAAAAATGGTATGTGATACACCTAAAATATATAGTATTTTTAGACATATTTTTATACCTATTTTTGAGATATTACACTTTAATGGAAAATATTTGTGTGTTTTTCTTTTAGGTAAAGTAAAAAGGTGAAAAATGCTAAAAGGAGTGAAAAATGATCAAATTTGGAGCAAAAATGCAAAAATGGTGCAAAAGAGTTTTGGCGCCTAAGCGTCAGATCCGGCGCTTATGCGCCGGTGAAACAGAGAAGGCCGAGCCTAAGCGCCAGAGGCCCCGCGATAAAGTGCTAGAGGCAGTTATTTTACGGTTTAATTCATTTTGCTGAATTTTGAAGAGACATTTGAGGCAAATATTGGCTAAAGAGAGTGGTTATGACCAAGGCACGTTTTATAAATTTATAAAAGAAGGAAGTTGAGACTTTTAGAAGTGTGCTTGAAAAGTGCTTGTAAAGGGGGAGTCCTGAGAAGTTCTTTTGGAGAGATTTTTCAGGCACCACAAATTTACTTTATCATATTTGTTTTTAGCTTTATTGTGAGAGTTAAGAGTGTTATAAAAGAGAAGAGATTCAAAGGAACTTCAAAAGTTTGGTGGAGGATTTGAGATAAGTTTTTATCTTTGTTTTTAAACTACTTTTGGTTTTAATCGAGACTTCTTGTTGGTTTAACAATGATTTCTACTTTTAAACTAAAGTGTGGTTTTGTTTTCTCCATGGATTTTGAGTAGTTTTCTTTATCTTTCTCCTTAAAATTATAAGTAATTAAAGTGATGGATGGAATTTGTGGAGAGTATTAATCTTTAATGTTGGAAGAAGTTGTGATGATTTAGTTCCATGCACTTCATTTACTTCTTGAATTGACCCATCTAAATGTTAAAATTTGTTGTGAGAACATGTAAGAACTGGGCAGGTATTGTCTCAGTCAACAATTGGAAAGAATTACACCAGGTTGTATGAATGAGAATGTAATTCATATGATTAAGTGCAAATAAATAGGGAAATAATCCATTGAAG
>JXCR01124368.1:85653-135479 GCA_002079205.1 Phalaenopsis hybrid cultivar | reverse complement strand
CAAACACTACAAGCCCAATTAGGACAAAAATTTGGCTAAGTGTTCCAACAACACTAACTTGCATTTATAAGGGTCTTCACCGACATAATCTTCAAAATTAAATTGCAGGTGATAATTACCATATTCTTAGGGATAATTAAGACATCAATGTTCATTTAGCACCAAGGGTATTTATAGGATGAATTATTAAGCAACCTAATAAGTTTAAAAAAACTTGGGATTTTCCACCAGGCAGCGAGAGAGTAGCACAGACCTGTTCTTTCTCTAAATCTATTGGAAACCTCAGAGATCTACTAAACTTAACATGTTTTGGTTAGAAACATCATCCTTAGTTAAATTCCTAAGGACACACCAAGATATGACCTAGGGTTTGATAGATCGTCAAAATTTTACTTCCCTGTTTCATATATATTGCCTTAACTTGCTTTTTGAGTTTTAGGTGGTGGAACGAAAAGACTCGCCACGTACGCTTTTATAGTTTTTAGCGTTGTCTTTCTTGTATTCTCATACTGTACTTTTATACCGCAAATTTGCATATTAAACAACGATGCCACCCTGCATGAAAACTAAAACTATCAGGGCAGCCACAAAACCAAAACCAAAACTAAAACTAAAATCAAACAAGATAAAATTCACCTCAACAACATTCAAAATAAAAAAACAACTCATAATTTAATCACAAACATCATACAAAACTACAATTTCAACTAAATTAAGATGTTTCTATCAGATAATTAGGAATTTCTCTGAGGAGNGTCATCAAATTAACTCCACCTTAGCCATTGGTTAGACCCTAAGACTGAGCCAAAACCCATCTAACCGCCTAAACTAATCCATGGACCAGAATTCCCCCAAATTATGGGATCTTATTTCTAAAAATGCATATGCTTAAGATACCATTACCAAAACTAAACCCCATTGCACTAAGTTGTTTTGACAGATTCCCCTGG
Organism: Phalaenopsis hybrid cultivar; assembly: GCA_002079205.1. NCBI lineage: Eukaryota > Viridiplantae > Streptophyta > Magnoliopsida > Asparagales > Orchidaceae > Phalaenopsis > Phalaenopsis hybrid cultivar. The sequence goes on along the minus strand of JXCR01124368.1, from coordinate 134,529 downwards.
ATGCCCTGAGCACCTAGCCACCTCCCCTTGCCTTGGCCGGCCGGCCTAGTCACCGGAGAAGCTCAAAACTGAGAGTCGCCCCCATGGAACTTCACCCAAATCAAACCTAGAGGCCAGCTCAGCTAAATTAAATTGTTGAGCTCCTCTGCCCTCCATCTAAGCACCACAATAAAACCAAACATTTGGAGCCACCCCATGGCCATTTTTATAAAAACTCACCTCCACGGCCATGGGAGGTGTGCTAAAAATTTTCTCAGAGAGAGCTTCTCAAATTACTCACAGAGCTTCTTTGAGAACTCCAGAGCCCATTCCAAAAATTCCATTGCCTTGATTCCCCCCTGTGTAATTCTGAGCTTGAAAATTAGGGCAGAAACAGGACATCCCTGAAAACTCCACAAAACTTCAACTGCTTGTTCCCACACCTTCACAACAGCAAAAGAAGACAAAGCCTCATCAAATTGCCCTCTGAAATAGCCTCTATAATAGCTCTAGACCAACATCCAAAATCAATCTTTATCAAAATCACACATAGGCTTTACACAAAGACTAGAGGCTCAATCCCTAGCCTCCTTGGATCCCAAAAAACGTTCCAAGAACCTCTGATTGAAGCTTCACTTCTTAGAGCCAAGGTATACAACTTCGCTTATTCCTAAGTCTATTTGAACTCTCCATTTGTTTTGATTTGATTTCATGGCATCATAACCGTACGAATATGTTCCTCTAGTCTAGATGAGCATTTGAAAATAAAAAATTCATCTAATTTGGATAAGAAATGTGAGAGATTTTAAGGCTAGAAGTTGGAAGGTTCTCGGGCTAGGCTATCGGGGACGATGATGGAGCGCCATTCAATTGCGCGTGTATCAGATGGACGGTCAAGATCAAGCCTAACACCGCTTCGGAACATAAATCGCGGGTCGAGTCAGCACTAAGTTAAATGGTGGCATCGAATAGGAGTGCGCCACATGGGGCTTCGGAGTCGTCGTTGGTTGATGTGGCGCCGCGCATTAAAATAGATAAATAGGGATTTAATTAATTCAGAAAATGATCCCTAACTTCAAAAATTCATATCTTGGTGTAGAAAAATTACAAAAATATAATAAAAATACCCCCTTGCTCAGTGAACAGAGGAGAACAATGTAAAAGTAATTTGAAGTGCATGTGATGCATATTTTATTTTTAATTAATTAAATACTGATTTGAATGTTTTGATTCTCCATGCATGTAGTGATATCACCATGGCTTGAAATTTTGACATGTTGTTATCTCTATTAAAAGGAACATTCATTAATTTTTTTAAAGTCAAAGGAGGTCTCTAGACAGAGAATCAGATTTTTCAAGTTTCTGTGCATTATTTGCTTAAGACAATCATGGAAATTTCTATATTACTTAAAAAAATCCAAGAAAATTTTGGAAGGTTTATGATTACCAGAGAGACTTTAGGAAAATTTCTCATGAGCCAAGTCATTCAAAATACACCTAATCTTCACAAACTCTAAATCATTAAGATAATTAATTTTGGAAAATACAAACAACAAAATGACTTGATTTTTAATCTCCACTATTTTTTAGGACCCAAAGAACTCATCATAAAAATTTCAAAGCATTTTGAGTTCATTTGGTAACTTAAGTTGATTTTTAAAGGTAAACAACATTTTTTGGCACTTAAATGATTATTAAAAATCAAAATATAACTCAAAAATTTATATAAACATGTTTTTGAGTTCTCTATGATCAAGGGTATTTTGTAAANAGGACTTAGGGGTACGACATTTGAAGTCAATAATTATTCAATTTAATACCTTTATTTTTATTTTCAAACAAAATTTAAATCATGAATCACGACCACCTAAAGCCTAACCTTTTCAAAATTAACTAAGACACTCACCTAGGACTTAAGGGCTTAGTAGTGACTTAGGCTAAATCAAGTTTCATTTAAAAGAGGATTAGAAAAGTAAACATCATTTAAAATTAAAACATCTTTCAAACACTACAAGCCCAATTAGGACAAAAATTTGGCTAAGTGTTCCAACAACACTAACTTGCATTTATAAGGGTCTTCACCGACATAATCTTCAAAATTAAATTGCAGATGATAATTACCATATTCTTAGGGATAATTAAGACATCAATGTTCATTGAGCACCAAGGGTATTTATAGGATGAATTATTAAGCAACCTAATAAGTTTAAAAAAACTTGGGATTTTCCACCAGGCAGCGAGAGAGTAGCACAGACCTGCTTCTTTCTCTAAATCTATTGAATACCTCAGAGATCTACTAAACTTAATATGTTTTGGTTAGAAACATCATCCTTAGTTAAATTCCCAAGGACACACCAAGATATGACCTAGGGTTTGATAGGTCGTCAAAATTTTACTTCCCTGTTTCATATAATTTGCCTTAACTTGCTTTTTGAGTTTTAGGTGGTGGAACGAAAAGAGTCGCCACGTACGCTTTTATAATTTTTAGCATTGTCTTTCTTGTATTCTCATACTGTACTTTTATACCTGCAAATTTGCATATTAAACAACGATGCCACCCTGCATGAAAACTAAAACTATCAGGGCAGCCACAAAACCAAACCAAAACTAAAACTAAAATAAAACAAGATAAAATTCACCTCAACAACATTCAAAATATAAAACAACTCATAATTTAATCACAAACATCATACAAAACTACAATTTCAACTAAATTAAGATGTTTCTATCAGATAATTAGGAATTTCTCTTAGGAGGTAACCTACGGTTGCTAACGAGGCTTCCCACGATCTAAATGAAATTATTGAACTCATTAAGTTGAGTTTAGTAAGTTTATTTGGACTAAGTGAATCCAATAGAAAATAGTGGTGCCGGAAGGAGGGAACTGTGGGATCCTAACTGGTGTCGCTCTAATTAACTTTAACATGCTCCCATAAAATTTAAAGAACTTTAACCATTGGGCCACCTGATTTGACATCATAACTTGACACACTAAAAAACTCAAACTCGTCGCAGCAAGGAGCTTGGAGCTAGCATGGTGGGCAACACGACCATCTTCAAAAGCAAAACATGTCTTCCCCAGCTAAACCAATCTTCCTTAGATATAACCAACAAAGCCATAGGACTTTGAGGTTGCTTACTTATGCAACGTAAATCACCTTATCTTTAGGCCTTTGCATAGCCCTACTATACAATATAAGCCCTAACTCGTCTTAGGACTTATCTTTAGGCCTTTGTATAGCCCTGCTATATAATATAAGCCCTAACTCATCTTAGGATTTCGAGATTTTATCTTTAGGCCTTTGCATAGCCCTGCTATACAATATAAGCCCTAACTCGTCTTAGGATTCTTAGGCTTTTGTATAGCCCTGCTATACAATATAAGCCCTAACTCGTCTTAGGATTCTGAGGTTATCATTTGTCACGACCTAAATCCTCATATCGTCCAGGCTATTTTTGTGATCGTTTCACAAGAATATAAGCCATAACTAATAAAATTGGCTGGATGAAGCACCTAAATATTTCTTCTCAAAATTAAGCCAAACATTAGGATAGCTTGGGAAGTCACTGAAGACCTAAATATTTCTCCTCAAAACTGAAGCCAAACATTATGATAGCTTGGGAAGTCACCAGGGTTCTCCTCTTACTTCTCCTCAAAGTTGAAGCCAAACATTAAGATAGCTTGGGAAGTCACCGAGGTTCTCCTCTATTTCTTCTCAAAACTGAAGCCAAACATTAGGATAGCTTGGGAAGTCACCAGGGTTCTCCTCTGAACTCAAAACTAAAGCCAAACATTAGGATAGCTTGGGAAGTCACCAAGGTTCGCCTCTGGATCCCCACATCCCCTAGTTCTTCTTCCTTTGGATTCTACAATAAAATGTTCCAAATTTGAACCAATCCTATCCCCTAGTTCTTCTTCCTTTGGATTCTACAATAAAATGTTCCAAATTTGAACCAATCCCCATTCACCCCTAGTTCTTCTTCCTTTGGATTCTACAATAAAATGTTCCAAATTTGAACCAATCCCCTTCCACACCTCTACGGAAGCCAAACATTAGGATAGCTTGAGAAGTCACCGAGGTTCTCCTCTGGATCCATGACATCCTTGAAGCCAAACATTAGGATAGCTTGGGAAGTCACTGAGATTCTCCTCTGGATCCATGACATCCCTAGCATTAGGATAGCTTGGGAAGTCATCGAGGTTCTCCTCTGGATCCATGACATCCCCTAGTTCCTCCTCCTTTGGACTCTACAACAAAATGTTCCAAATTTGAACCAATCCCCTTTCACACCTCTATGTCCTATCTCATTAAAAAGTCCTACACTTTGAAACTCCTTGAAGATAATGTTTCCTGATTTTTATCGAGAGTCTTCTTAGGTGACTTTGGTCATTTAAGATGTATTTAACTATAGAGGCTAGCCCTTATAGGAAGCATGTCCGAAACCAGCTTAATATAAACCCTATTTAATTTTCTATATTAAATAGGGGAATTTGTCGGCAAATGTAAAGGTTTCGCAGACCAAACAGATGTCATATATTCCTTAGTTTATTTGAGCGAGCCTCATCCTTAAGCCTTGTGTTTATCCTTCGGGATGGATACAGGATTTGAGGTACAGTGATCTTTCATCTAAACTATGAAAAATATGGGGTCAGTTTGATTTCATATTTTTCTAAAACTAAATATATATGTAAATTAAAATGTCCTTCCGAAGCGGGCGATGGGATTTCAATTCCGGTGACTGATAACTTATGGAGTCTCCACTGGGGACAAGCTTTTCTCTCCATATAAATAAAGAAATATTATCTTCACACATTGGTAATATGTCCATGTCCCTTTTGGACCAAATTACCCTTCTTCTATTGGCATACTTTACCCATTTCTATCTTGGGAAGGTACAGCTAACTCCTTGGACTTCAGAAGGCCATTAAGGACTTTTTAAATTTTCATGTGGGGTCGGACCCCCAATATCTGTGTCGGTGGACTAGTTCCACCTAGGCATTGTTTCCCACTAAATGGGTCCTGCACTTTGTCTTAAATCACTTCACATTTCCCTTCAAAATCGTGTTGTGCTACGCGCACTTTGAAATTTTCTTACATTAATTAAATTTTACACCTCTTGATTTTTTTTCTTAAACAAAATTTTAAAGTACCTATAAATTAAGACCTGCCCGGTCTACAGATCAACCTCTACGTTTGGTGCTTGCACTAAAAATTACGAGACTTTTGGCCATACAGCTAACCTTGAAACTTTGTGTTTCCAAGCCCGATGCAATGGCCTACCCAACGCTGACCTTTTCCTGCAACCTGCCAACGAGCCATGAAGCCGGTAATCTCGCTCCTACCATCAAATTTGGAGCCCGATTTGAAGATCTCGAGGTCATCCTTGGGAAAGCCCCATTTGTAGTAATGAAGATCGCTGCACCAAAAATACAGGAACCATCTGCAAAATTCAGCCTGAACTGCCTTCATGATTTCCCTGCCAGCAAAAAGTCTAAAACTACTGCTGTCACGACACCCACCAAACCTCCTAGCCCCGCTGCTGCTAAGGGGGAAAGAAGTGATGATTATTGAGGATCCAACTGAGGAATTAACTGTCCCACCACCCGTGTTTAAAATCGGATCAAGTTCAAGGGTTGTAGTACTAACCCGAACACAAAAGAGGAATCGCAACAGAAGAGTTCGGAGGGCCATCAAAGCCCAGGCTCCCAAGGAGACATTCGTTGAGGAGGAGCCTCATCAAGTTGAAANCCGCTGCTGCTAAGGGGGAAAGAAGTGATGATTATTGAGGATCCAACTGAGGAATTAACTGTCCCACCACCCCTGTTTAAAATCGGATCAAGTTCAAGGGTTGTAGCACTAACCTGAACACAAAAGAGTAATCGCAAAAGAAGAGTTCGGAGGGCCATCAAAGCCCGGGCTCCCAGGGAGACATTCGTTGAGGAGGAGCCTCATCAAGTTGAAAAAATGTTACCGGAAATTTATCCATTCCTACGAGGGAGTAGATTCCATCCTCTGACGGATACCGATGGATACGAAAGTATCCAAAAAATCACTGCCGCATTACCACAACTTCATGGACATGGTGAGGAAGGAAAGAAATTCACTCCTATCGCCCGAGAAGGATGTTCAGTTAGCGAGTTACTTAAATGAGTGGGAGATACAATTTCCCCTCGCATGAAGAAGGAAATTTTGAAGGGCGTCAAGTCTGTCAGACAGTCTCACAAGACAACTGGAGTGTCACCTACTCGTATCCCTGTTTGGTTCTGTTTAGGGAACATAGTTGGTACCGCAGTAGTTACTACTGATTATACCGCTATGAGGACCGCAGGCCGTCGATCGGTTAAGTTGAGACCGGGTCCAAAAATCTTACCTGTCACCCATTATGGAGATGTTCCTACAATCCCAAAGGCAAAGAGAAGACNGGGAGATACAATTTCCCCTCGCATGAAGAATGAAATTTTGAAGGGCGTCAAGTCTGCCAGACAGTCTCACAAGACAACTGGAGTGTCACCTACTCGTATCCCTGTTTGGTTCCGTTTAGGGAACATAGTTGATACCGAAGTAGTTACTACTGATTATACCGCTATGAGGACCGCAGGCCGTCGATCGTTTAAGTCGAGACCGGGTCCAAAAATCTTACCTATCACCCATTATGGAGATGTTCCTACAATCCCAAAGGCAAAGAGAAGATGATTACCTGACACTGTAGTCGGTCTACACCATGGGGAGCATACTTTCCCTCGACATACTGATGTTTCTACTAAGACACTCCGTCCTGAGACATCATCATCGAAAAAGGAAAAAGGTATGGGTACCCAAGGTTGCTGCACCGATATAGTCTGGTGAACCCGCGGGACATGGAATGAAAACAGGGTCTGAAATATCTGACATCGTTGCAACTATAGCCAACGAGATGGAGGAACAAGTAGAGGATGCCCATCAGGGTCCTCCAGACCTTAAAGAAATTAAGGAATCAATAATTAAAGAGAAAGTTGAGAAACTCAGGATGGAGATTTCCGAGTTAGCTCGAGAACACGGAGTTTCCGTCGATAGCGATGATGAAAATTTTGATTACAATGATTACTTGGAGGAAGATTTCATTGATGTCCATGTAATTGAAACTAGACCCACCACATCTGCGCGCGAGGCTCAACCTCACACCGAAGAGAATGCCGTAGATGAACTACATAGGGCTGTCCTCCTAAGGGATGAACAAGTTAGTATACTGGAGAAAAGAATAGAAGAGATGGCCACAGCCATGACCGCTATGACCACTTTTTAGGGGCAATCACAAGCGCTGCAATTGGCTTCTCCAGACATCAATCAGCTGGAAATCATACACATCATAAATGAAAGAAGAGAGGTTGCTTCAGCAAATAAAGACGAGCAACATAGAAAGGATTCCTCATCAGGTGCTATACTAGAGAAAGAATTTAAATAAATGGTTGAACAAGTGCGGGACTCCTTAACCAAATTGAAGGGTGGTGCATTGGTTCTAAAGGGTAGACCTTACCTGGAGGAATTTGATGCCGTGCCTTTCCCCAAGAGTTTTGTAGCCCCAAACTTCAAGATATTTGATGGGACTGGAAATCCTAGACAACATGTAACACATTTTTGAGCCAGCTGTGGCAACACGAGAAATAGTGAAGCTCTACTCTTCAAGCAGTTCGTCAGCATCTTGTCAGGAATTTCTTTCGACTGGTACGCTAACTTGCCCAACGGGTCATTCAAAACATTTTTCAAGTTGGAACAGTTATTTGTGAAAAGCTTTTCCAGAGTGCAACACCATGTCTCTATAAGAGAGCTCATGATGGAAAAACAAAAGCCTAACGAAACTTTGGTGGACTACATTTTGAGGTGGAGAAACCTTAGCATGAAATCTGAACCTCAACTACAGGAACATCATACGATTAAAATTCTACTCAAGAGCATTCATGGTCCAGTAACTATTATGCTCAAGGGACTCACCATCAAATCCTTTGAGAAGCTACTCAGTAAAGCCAGCTGTCTTCAAGAGGAAATCAAGCACATGGAGCCACACAAAAAGGCTAAGGTGACCAGAGTGTTCGAAAAGAAATCAAGAGTAGTGGAGACCATCGACAAATGAAAGCAGTCGATAAAGATATATGCAGAAGAGCCTCGCCAGTCTTTGTCATAGTACGTTCAAAAATAGAGAAGTCAATCCAACCAGCGACCGCCTCAAGAAGGATCACCACGAATAGGGGATAAGAAAATGTCCCTGTCAGAATGACGCAAAATGGTGTATTCTTTTAAAGATGAAGCTATACCTAAAATTTTCAGAAGTCTGATGAAGAAGCCAGAGTTCAAACTACCAGATCTGAAGAAGCCTGAAGAGGTGGATAAGAAGAATGAACCAAATTATTGCCCATAACACCAGTTTTATGGGCACATTATAGAAAAATGCTTCGTCTTTAAGGACTGGTTTCTAGAGGAACCTTAAAGAGGAAAACATAACAATCCCGAAAGAATATTTAAAAAAACTTGAAAAATGTTCCATAAATATGATTTCGGCCGAGCTAATCTCCCCAATCGATCCGTATACTGGAACAGATGGATGAAGTACCACTAGGGATGAACTCAAGAGGGTCCTCAATCAAATAGAGGATTCATCAAAACAAGCTTCTACAATTACTGAACAAGAATGGAATGAGGTATGGAGCAGATCATCCAAGAAAATAATGAACAAAATCCAATATGCATGAAAATAAGCCTCCATTCAGAGTCTGCAGCATACCAAGCTCGAGATGAAGGTTTTGTCAGGAGAGCCGTCATTATCAAGAACAAAGAAGAAGAAGAGAAGTGTTACTACAAAGATTGATAGCACGGGGGTTAGGATAGGGGCTGCCTCTACTAGATTAGTTATCTCAGATTCAGGGAAGAAGATTCTCAAACCCTTGACTATGTATGATTATCTTTTTGTCCCTCTGAGGTCATATGAATATAAAGATTGTCATTTCGACTACGTTTTAACTGTTTATGGTGATAACATAACTGATTATGACCAATCTGACTTTGATCTCGATCCCTAAAACAATCCTCAAATCCTACTTGAGTCTGATGAACTTGTTGTTAAGTCCAAAGAAGACATCAATGATATCGTTTATAATGACACCAATAACGAGGATCCAATTCTCAAGCACCATGGTACACCGCTTACCATCAACTTAGATATTTCCAACGAAGAGGAAGAGACACCAAAAGATTCAACAATGATATCTCAAGAAGAAAAAATCACAGAAGTTAACTTAAGGAGCAGAAAAGTGTTGCCACCAAGAACATCTCCAACAGATAAAGGAAAGCAGATAATGACCCGAGAAGAGATACCTCCACCTCCACCAGTGGAAGGACCACATGATCAAGGTAAAATTAGAGAATAATACAAAATAGTACGTTGTAACGTACTAGCTCATCTTAGAAAGTTGCCGACCCGATTAAGCATCTACGACGCTATGATCTTGTTAAAGGAGATGAGAGAGTCTCTGGTTACAACTTTGCTTGACCTAGGGATTTACGTTGCTCAGTTTGCCAGCACATCCTCAGATGAAATTTGTTCGCTGAAAGAACAACCTGGGGTAACCTTCACAGATGAAGACTTGTTGCTCGGAACCACCGACCACAATCGTCCACTCTAGATCTCCGTCAACATCGGTAGATTTGTGTTGTCCAGAGTTTTAGTAGATCCTGGAGCATCTCTTAACTTGATGAGCCTACAAAAATTGGCCTATTTGGATATTGAAGCTCAAGAGCTTACGGNGGGAGCATACTTTCCCTCGACATACTGATGTTTCTACTAAGACACTCCATCCTGAGACATCATCATCGAAAAAGGAAAAAGGTATGGGTACCCAAGGTCGTTGCACCGATATAGTCTGGTGAACCCGCGGGACATGGAATGAAAACAGGGTCTGAAATATCTGACATCGTTGCAACTATAGCCAACGAGATGGAGGAACAAGTAGAGGATGTCCATCAGGGTCCTCCAGACCTTAAAGCAATCAAGGAATCAATAATTAAAGAGAAAGTTGAGAAACTCAGGATTGAGATTTCCGAGTTAGTTTGAGAACACGGAGTTTCCGTCGATAGCGATGATGAAAATTTTGATTACAATGATTACTTGGAGGAAGATTTCATTGACGTCCATGTAATTGAAACCAGAGCCACCACATCTGCGCGTGAGACTCAACCTCACACCAAAGAGAATGCCGTAGATGAACTACATAGGGCTATCCTCCTAAGGGATGAACAAGTTAGTATACTAGAGAAAAGAATAGAAGAGATGGCCGCAGCCATGACCGCTATGACCACTTTTCAGGGGCAATCACAAGCGCTGCAATTGGCTTCTCCAGACATCAATCAGCTGGAAATCATACACATCATAAATGAAAGAAGAGAGGTTGCTTCAGCAAATAAAGACGAGCAACATAGAAAGGATTCCTCATCAGGTGCTATACTAGAGAAAGAATTTAAATAAATGGTTGAACAAGTGCGGGACTCCTTAACCAAATTAAAGGGTGGTGCATTGGTTCTAAAGGGTAGACCTTACCTGGAGGAATTCGATGCTATGCCTTTCCCCAAGAGTTTTGTAGCCCCAAACTTCAAGATATTTGATGGGACCGGAAATCCTAGACAACATGTAACACATTTTCAAGCCAGCTGTGGTAACACGAGAAATAGTGAAGCTCTACTCTTCAAACAGTTCGTCAGCAGCTTGTCAGGAATTTCTTTTGACTGGTATGCTAACTTGCCCAACAGGTCATTCAAAACATTTTCCAAGTTGGAACAGTTATTTGTGAAAAGCTTTTCCAGAGTGCAACACCATGTCTCTATAAGAGAGCTCATGATGGAAAAACAAAAGCCTAACGAAACTTTGGTGGACTACATTTTGAGGTGGAGAAACCTTAGCATGAAATCTGAACCTCAACTACAGGAACATCATACGATTAAAATTCTACTCAAGAGCATTCATGGTCCAGTAACTATTATGCTCAAGGGACTCACCATCAAATCCTTTGAGAAGCTACTCAGTAAAGCCAGCAGTCTTCAAGAGGAAATCAAGCACATGGAGCCACACAAAAAGGCTAAGGTGACCAGAGTGTTCGAAAAGAAATCAGGAGTAGTGGAGACCATCGACAAATGAAAGCAATCGATAAAGATATATGCAGAAGAGCCTCGCCAGTCTTTGTCATAGTACGCTAAAGAATATAGAAGTCAATCCAACCAGCGACCGCCTCAAGAAGGATCACCACGAACAGGGGATAAGAAAATGTCCCTGTCAGAATGACGCAAAATGGTGTATTCTCTTAAAGATGAAGCTATACCTAAAATTTTAAAAAGTCTGATGAAGAAGCCAGAGTTCAAACTACCAGATCCAAAGAAGCCTGAAGAGGTGGATAAGAAGAATGAACCAAATTATTGCCCATAACACCAGTTTTATGGGAACACTATAGAAAAATGCTTCGTCTTTAAGGACTGATTTCTGGAGGAACCTTAAAGAGGAAAACATAACAATCCCGAAAGAATATTTAAAAGAACTTGAAAAATATTCCATAAATATGATTTCGACCGAGCCAATCTCCCCAATCGATCCGTATACTGGAACAGATGGATGAAGTACCACTTGGGATGAACTCAAGAGGGTCCTCAATCAAATAGAGGATTCATCGAAACATACTTCTACAAATACTGAACAAGAATGGAATGAGGTATGGAGCAGATCATCCAAGAAAATACTGAACAAAATCCAGTATGCATGAAAATAAGCCTCCATTCAGAGTCTGCAGCATACCAAGCTCGAGATGAAGGTTTTGTCAGGAGAGCCGTCATTGTCAAGAACAAAGAAGAAGAAGAGAAGTGTTACTACAAAGATTGATAGTACGGGGGTAGGATAGGGGCTGCCTCTACTAGATTAGTTATCTCAGATTCGGGGAAGTAGATTCTCAAACCCTTGACTTTGTATGATTATCTTTTTGTCCCTCCGAGGTCATATGAATATAAAGATTGTCATTTTGACTACGTTTTAACTGTTTATGGTGATAACGTAACTGATTATGACCAATCTGACTTCGATCTCGATCCCTAAAACGATCCTCAAATCCTACTTGAGTCTGATGAACTCGTTGTTAAGTCTAAAGAAGACATCAATGATACCGTTTATAATGACACCAATAACGAGGATCCAACTCTCGAGCATCATGGTACACCGCTTACCATCAACTTAGATCTTTCCAATGAAGAGGAAGAGACACCAAAAGATTCAACAATGATATCTCAAGAAGAAAAAATCACAGAAGTTAACTTAAGGAGCGGAAAAGTGTTGTCACCAAGAACATCTCCAACAGATAAAGGAAAATAGATAATGACCCGAGAAGAGATACCTCCACCTCCACCAGTGGAAGGACCACATGATCAAGGTAATAATACAAAATAGTACGTTGTAACATACTAGCTCATCTTAGAAAGTTGCCGACCCGATTAAGCATCTACGACGCTATGATCTTGTCAAAGGAGATGAGAGTCTCTGGTTACAACTTTGCTTGACCTAGGGATTTACGTTGCTTAGTTTGCCAGCACATCCTCAGATGAAATTTGTTCGTTGAAAGAACAACCTGGGGTAACCTTCACAGATGAAGACTTGTTGCTCGGAACCGCCGACCACAATCGTCCACTCTACATCTCCGTCAACATCGGTAGATTTGTGCTGTCCAGAGTTTTAGTAGATCCTGGAGCATCTATTAACTTGATGAGCCTACAAAAATTGGCCTATTTGGATATTGAAGCTCAAGAGCTTACGGCCGATAAAATGATGTTAAGAGGATTCAACCAAAAGGGAGAAAGAGCCCTTGGATCAATTACATTACTTATGAAGGTTGGAGAACTCGTAACAACCGCTAAATTTTATATCATTGACGCCGATACCTCTTTTAATGCTCTACTGGGTCTACCATGGATTCATGAGCAAAATATGGTTCCATCATATCTACACCAGTGCATCAAATACATCAAAGATGGTCAAGAAAATTGCATCAAAGGAGACCTACAACCATTTTCAGTGCATGAAGTGGGTATCCATGAAGATACTGCCTACTACGCGCCTCCAAAGAGGACTGTCTTCTCTCATTAAGTTATCACAAATGAAGATGAAGATTCAAAAGAATTAAAAAGAGGAAGTCATTCAACTCCACTTCAGTGATCTTCCAGCACTCCCTTACAACGAGTTGGTGAAGGTTCTTTTAGTTCGCGCACCCGAGGTCGAGGCTAGGGACATGGACGAGAAAGGATCAATTTAATCATTAAACGGACTAGGCCAACCATCAAAGTTGGTGATGAAGACAGTTTTGAAGATGAGATAATGATGACAAGACGGAAGAAACCTCAGTAGATATCCCTAGAAGATACAAGGAAAGATGAATATGAAACAATGTATGATCGGATAAACCTCTATATGAATGCTATGACCCTTACTCTGATTCTCTCTCAAAAGTTTGAGAGTTTAAAGGTCACGGAAGTCCGTGGTGTTGGTTCAAAGCTGATCAAATTTTATCGTGCTTCTACCTCTACTGAGCTTGAAAAACATGTAAATTTGGATGATGATCCAAATGAATTAATGGAATTGCCTTTTGGTTACTTCTCGCCTTGTGTTCAAAAGTTAATCCAACAGGGACACTTACCAAAAAAAATGCCAAAAGATAAATTTTAACTTTTCAAAAAATTATGGAATGGTAAAAGTCATACTCTAAATTCAAAAGAGGGTCTCAGATTTGGTACAGCCGGACCAGTCGATGATTATGAATTTTGCATGGTTGTTACTGGTGAGTCAGAAGAGGATTGCTTCGACATAGATGATGACTCTACTGATCAACCAATAGAAGATGCTCCACTAGAATTTGAAGAAGAAGTTAAATCTACTGTTGATGAATTAAAAGAGAATAACCCCGAGACTGAAGAACAACCCCGACCTACCTTTATAAGTTCTCTACTCAATGACGAAGAATCTTCAGAATTGATCTAACTATTAACAGAATTCAAAGATTGCTTGGCATGGAGCTACGATGAAATGTCAGGATTGTCAGCAGAGGTTGCAGTCTATAAACTCGGGGTGGACAAGAATATAACCCAAGTAAAACAAGCTCCCAGGAGAATGCGCCTCGAAATAGAACAACAAGTCATCGTCGGGGTGAAGAAATTAATAGAAGCCAATTTTGTGAAAGAAGAGCAATACCCCACGTGGTTAGCTAGCATTGTACCTGTTAAGAAGAAAAATGGACAGATCCGCGTTTTTGTTGACTTCAGAGATTTGAACAAGGCATGTCCAAAAGATGAATTTCCACTACCCATACCAGAAGTGATGATGGAGATCGCTTCAACACATGAAATTTTCTCCTTTATGGATGGATCATTGGGATACAACCAAATCAAGATGGCTCCCGAGGATGCAGGACTTACAACCTTCAAAACACTGATCAAAATTTTCTACTACACAGTGATGCTGTTCGGCCTAAAGAACGCTGGAGCAACATATCAGCGCGCAATGACGAAGATTTTTGACGACCTCATTCACAACCAAGTATAATGCTACGTGGATGATTTGATCATCAAAAGTAAACAAAAAATATACCATTTGTATGATTTGAGGATCGTGTTCAAACGGTTACGACGATATTACCTTAAAATGAATCCCTTAAAGTGCGCATTTGACGTTACTTTCTAGGAAATTTCTGGGATTCGTTGTCCGTCATCGGGGAATCGAGATCGACCCGAATAACATTAAAGCTATCTTGGAAATGCCTCCTCCTAAAACCTTGAAAAAACTACTTTCTTTCTAGGAGAAGTTGGCTATCTGAGACGTTTTATTTCTAATCTCTCAGGTAGGTGTCAGCCTTTCTCAGCATTAGTTAAAAAGGACGCCAAATTTATTTGGGAAAAGAAATGCCNTGGCTATCTGAGACGTTTTATTTCTAATCTCTCAGGTAGGTGTCAGCCTTTCTCAGCATTAGTTAAAAAGGATTCCAAAATTATTTGGGAAGAGAAATGCGAGCGGGTCTTTGAGGATGTTAAACAATATTTAATGAAACCTCCTGTCTTGGCAGCCCCTATCCAAGGGAAACCTTTGATACTTTATACCGCGGCCTTAGACGACTCTTGTGGAGCCCTGTTAGCCCAAGTCAATGATGAGGGTAAAGAAAATGCACTCTACTACTTGTGTTGTTTCCTAATACCGACGGAGATAAGGTATCCACCAATTGAGAAGCATTGTCTGGCATTGATTTTCGCCGTCCAAAAGCTTAGACATTACATGCTTTCTCATAAGATTACCCTAATTTCGAAAGTTAATCCATTGCAATATTTGATGACCCGACCAACACTCTCCGGACGTCTAGCAAGATGGTCAATGATCTTATTACAATTTGATATAACTTTTGTTCCCCTCCATGCTATCAAGGGACATATACTAGCAAAATTTCTTGCTGCACACCCATTGGCAGTTGGGTCCTCTCTTAATGAAGAGTTACCAGACGAGCAAATATTATAAATGGAATTCTCCAGTGCGCAATGCTGGGAGATGTACTACGACAGTGCTTCGCCAGCCAGAAAAGATAAAGGATTAGGCATGGTTATACTAGGCAAAGCAGGGATCAGTTTATTCTTTATCACGTCAGACAAGGGTATGTTGAGGTTCTCATACCACTTGACAGAGCCGTGCACCAACAATGAAGCAGAATATGAAGCTTTAATCACCATATTGGGAATGACAATCTCAATAGATATAACAAACATTGTCATCTAGAGTGACTCCCAACTCGTCATCCAGCAAGTCGTTGGACAATACAAAATTTTGAAACCAAGATTAGCAGAATACCATCAGTACATAATGAAGCTCCNTTACGCCCTGGTAGGAAACATTCTCTATAAAAGTTCATTCAACCAAATGTGGCTACGGTGTTTGAGCAGGGCCGAAGCACAAAATATTGTCAAAGAGCTGCATGCAGGATTGTGTGGTGCTCACCAGTCAGAGCCGAAGATGAAAATGAAGATCAAAAGACTCGGATATTATTGGCCAGCAATGATGTCCGACTGCATGGATATAGCCAGAAAATGTCACCAATGCCAAGTGCATGAAGTGGTCTTACGTCAGCCTCCAAATGTGCTACACCCAACTGTTGCCTCGTGGCCATTCAAGCATTGGGGTACTGACATAATAGGTCCGATAGACCCTCCATCTTCCAAAGGACATAGATTTATACTTGTCGCTACAGATTATTTCTCCAAATGGGCAGATGCAGTACCGTTACGTGAGGTTACGACATAATACGTCCTTCAATTTTTCAAAATCTAAATTGTCTACCATTTCGGAGTACCGCAAAGAATAATTTCCGATAATGGGACAGCTTTCAGAAGCACAAAGATCGATAATTTTTTCAAAAGACATGGGATAGATTGGAGATACTCTACGATTTACTATCCCAGAGAAAATGGTCTGGTTGAAGCCTTCAACAAAACACTGGTACATATTTTGAAGAAAACACTTGATGAAAACAAAATGGATTGACACAACAAACTATTAGAATCCTTGTGGGCCTACCGGATGACCTTCAAGACCCACTAAGTGTACACCCTATAAGCTTGTGTACAGGTCTGAGGCCGTGCTACCANTTTGGTACAGTCGGACCAGTCGATGATTCTGAATTTTGCATGGTTGTTACTGGTGAGTTAGAAGAGGATTGCTTCGATATAGATGATGACTCTACTGATCAACCAATAGAAGATGCTCCACCAGAATTTGAAGAAGAAGTGAAATCTACTGTTAATGAATTAAAAGAGATTAACCCTGAGACTGAAGAACAACCCCGACCTACATTTATAAGTTCTCTACTCAATGACGAAAAATCTTCAGAATTGATCTAACTATTAACAGAATTCAAAGATTGCTTCGCATGGAGCTACGATGAAATGTCAGGATTGTCAGCAGAGGTTGCAGTCTATAAACTCGATGTGGACAAGAATATAACCCAAGTAAAACAAGATCCCAGGAGAATGCGCCTCGAAATAGAACAACAAGTCATCGTCGGGGTGAAGAAATTAATAGACGCCAACTTTGTGAAAGAAGAGCAATACCCTACGTGGTTAGCTAGCATTGTACCTGTTAAGAAGAAAAATAGACAGATCCATGTTTGTGTTGACTTCAGAGATTTTAACAAGGCATGTCCAAAAGATGAATTTCCACTACCCATACCAGAAGTGATGGTGGAGATCGCTTTAACACATGAAATTTTCTCCTTTATGGATGGATCATTGGGATACAACCAAATCAAGATGGCTGCCGAGGATGCAAGACTTATAACCTTCAAAACACTGATCAAAATTTTCTACTACACAGTGATGCTGTTCGGCCTAAAGAACGCTGGAGCAACATATCAGCGCGCAATGACGAAGATTTTTGACGACCTCATTCACAACCAAGTATAATGCTACGTGGATGATTTGATCATCAAAAGTAAACAAAAAATATACCATTTGTATGATTTGAGGATCATGTTCAAACGGTTACGACGATATTACCTTAAAATGAATCCCTTAAAGTGCACATTTGGNCATATCAGCGCGCAATGACGAAGATTTTTGACGACCTCATTCACAACCAAGTATAATGCTACGTGGATGATTTGATCATCAAAAGTAAACAAAAAATATACCATTTGTATGATTTGAGGATCGTGTTCAAACGGTTACGACGATATTACCTTAAAATGAATCCCTTAAAGTGCGCATTTGACGTTACTTTCTAGGAAATTTCTGGGATTCGTTGTCCGTCATCGGGGAATCGAGATCGACCCGAATAACATTAAAGCTATCTTAGAAATGCCTCCTCCTAAAACCTTGAAAAAACTACTTTCTTTCTAGGAGAAGTTGGCTATCTGAGACGTTTTATTTCTAATCTCTCAGGTAGGTGTCAGCCTTTCTCAGCATTAGTTAAAAAGGATTCCAAAATTATTTGGGAAGAGAAATGCGAGCGGGTCTTTGAGGATGTTAAACAATATTTAATGAAACCTCCTGTCTTGGCAGCCCCTATCCAAGGGAAACCTTTGATACTTTATACCGCGGCCTTAGACGACTCTTGTGGAGCCCTCTTAGCCCAAGTCAATGATGAGGGTAAAGAAAATGCACTCTACTACTTGAGTTGTTTCCTAATATCGACGGAGATAAGGTATCCACCAATTGAGAAGCATTGTCTGGCAATGATTTTCGCCGCCCAAAAGCTTAGACATTACATGCTATCTCATAAGATTACCCTGATCTCAAAAGTTAATCCATTGCAATATTTGATGACCCAACCAATACTCTCTCGGACGTCTAGCAAGATGGTCAATGATCTTATTGCAATTTGATATAACTTTTGTTCCCCTCCATGCTATCAAGGGACATATACTAGCAAACTTTCTCGCTGCACACCCACTGGAAGCTGGGTCCTCTCTTAATGAAGAGTTACCAGATGAGCAAATAGTACAAATGGAATTCTCCAGTGCGCAATGCTGGGAGATGTACTACGACGGTGCTTCGTCAGCCAGAAAAGATAAAGGATTAGGCATGGTTATACCAGGCAAAGCAGGGATCAGTTTATTCTTTATCACGTCAGATAAGAGTATGTTGAGGTTCTCATACCACTTGACAGAGCCGTGCACCAACAATGAAGCAGAATATGAAGCTTTAATCACCAGATTGGGAATGACAATCTCAATAGATATAATAAACATTGTCATCTAGAGTGACTCCCAACTCGTCATCCAGCAAGTCGTTGGACAATACAGAATTTTGAAACCAAGAT
Organism: Phalaenopsis hybrid cultivar; assembly: GCA_002079205.1. Lineage (NCBI taxonomy): Eukaryota > Viridiplantae > Streptophyta > Magnoliopsida > Asparagales > Orchidaceae > Phalaenopsis > Phalaenopsis hybrid cultivar. Next base: position 115,707 of record JXCR01124368.1, on the reverse strand, counting down.
TAGCAGAATACCATCAGTACATAATGAAGCTCATATAGCAGATTCCCTATGTGACTTTCTACCATAATCCTAGGGGAGATAATGCCCATGCCGACGCTCTAGTAAAACTTAGTAAGGAAATGGCATGTCCTCCGGAGGATTCCATTGGAATCACAGTGAAAGGAAAACAAGTCTTGTCTCAGATCGACCTCAAAACTCTACACAAGCTTGGAAAAGAAGAAATAATAAATACAGTTGCAGACATCAATGAAGATTAGCGCAAGCCATTAATAGAATATTTGCATACTAGAAAACTGCAAAAGACAAGTCTGAAGCGCATCATATCACAAGAAGGGCTATGTCTTACGCCCTGGTAGGAAACGTTCTCTACAAAAGATCATTCAACCAAATGTGGCTACGGTGTTTGAGCAGGGCCGAAGCACAAAATATTGTCAAAGAGCTGCATGCAGGATTGTGTGGTGCTCACCAGTCAGAGCCGAAGATGAAAATGAAGATCAAAAGACTCGGATATTATTGGCCAGCAATGATGTCCAACTGCATGGATACAGCCAGAAAATGTCACCAATGCCAAGTGCATGAAGTGGTCTTACATCAGCCTCCGAATGTGCTACACCCAACTGTTGCCTCGTGGCCTTTCAAGCATTGGGGCACTGACATAATAGGTCCGATAGACCCTCCATCTTCCAAATGACATAGATTTATACTTGTCGCTACAGATTATTTCTCCAAATGGGCAGATGCAGTACCGTTACGTGAGGTTACGACACAACACGTCCTTCAATTTTTCAAAATCTAAATTGTCTACCATTTCGGAGTACCGCAAAGAATAATTTTCGATAATGGGACAGCTTTCAGAAGCACAAAGATCGATAATTTTTTCAAAAGACATGGGATAGATTGGAGATACTCTACGATTTACTACCCCAGAGAAAATGGTCTGGTTGAAGCCTTCAACAAAACACTGGTACATATTTTGAAGAAAACACTTGATGAAAACAAAATGGATTGACACAACAAACTATTAGAATCCTTGTGGGCCTACCGGATGACCTTCAAGACTCCCACTAAGTGTACACCCTATAAGCTTGTGTACAGGTCTGAGGCCGTGCTACCGCTAGAAATCCAGACACCGTCTCTTAGAGTTGTTATTGTCAACCAACTCACAACAGGAGAAAGTGCAAAACTTAGAATTGAAGAATNCTACGAAGGTCCTCTCATGAATGTAGTCAGTGCAGAGAGAAAGAGGGATTACCTTCACTGCTGAGGGGACTGCCAAAGATAATGTATCACATAAAGGCAAGAACGTGATAATAGAGAAAGATCCAATGGAAGGGCCCAACCGTGTACCCTCCATGGTAGTTACACCAGGTGGAGGCCGAGTAGCCGCCAATAGCAAACGCCCGCCAAGTACTTCGCTTCGCAGGACGCAACGCAGGAATGCCATCTGCAAGAAGCAGAGGACTTTTCTACGATAAGAAAAGAAACATTAGAGAGAGACGAACAACTTACTCACCGCTATTCTTGAGGGGCATATTTATGATCCAAACCTGAAAGAAACTTCTGTCAGCCTACCCACCACAGATGAAGAATCGGGGTTCGTCGCAGAGTCAGATACACTTTCAGCTTCAGATGTTTTATGCAAGGGTTGCCCGACGTGCAACGCTGAGATTGAAATGTTTTATATTTACAACGTTTTAGTACATTAGAAGAATATAACTCCAGCACCGATGGGTCTCAGACTTCATATTTTATGATGGATGAGCTATACGTCCCACTGGGGATAGATCAGTATGTACCATGGAGCCCAAGGTTGTACATCCTGCTAGATGCCGAGTCTCGTGTTCCAAATCAGCCAACGCCAGTTTGGGTTCCTGCCAATGTTCAGAGGGAGGAATACCCGCAACAGCTACCAACTCCTAGTACAATGGAGTACTACAAAATAAGCAAAGTAAATAAAAGAGAATTTGAATTTTACGAAGAAGTCCAGGGAAAATTCATTAACATACTGGAGGGATTAGAAACTCTATACCAGAGTCTTCTTAGATACTAACGAACAAAGTATTCTTGACTGAATTTTAGACCTAAGGGACAGAGGTCAAGCATGTTTACTTATGGAAAGGACTTATTTTGAGCCGATGAAATGGATGCGAGGAAAAGGGAGGATTACTATCTNAGAATTTGAATTTTACGAAGAAGTCCAGGGAAAATTCATTAACATACTGGAGGGATTAGAAACTCTATACCAAAGTCTTCTTAGATACTAACGAACAAAGTATTCTTGACTGCATTTTTGACCTAAGGGACAGAGGTCAAGCATGTTTACTAATGGAAAGGACTTATTTCGAGCCGATGAAATGGATGCGAGGAAAAGGGAGGATTACTATCCGATGTGGTTGCTGCTACAACTTCACAAATGACAAACAGGGGAATCCGTCTGGGATCCTCAGACACGATCAAGTAGATCCACTACCGCCAATGATAAAGTGGATGATCAAAAGAATGGTCAGATGGAGTATTCTGCCTGCTACCTGCATTCCAAATAGTTGTATTATCAACATCTACAACGAGGGTGATTGCATTCCTCCACACATTGATCACATTGACTTTGTGAGGCCTTTTTGTACGATCTCATTCATGAGTAAAAATAACATCTTGTTTGGGAAGGAAATTGACATCATCGGCCCTGGTGAGTTCAGAGGCTCTGTGGAGATTCCCCTAANACCTGCATTCCAAATAGTTGTATTATCAACATCTACAACGAGGGTGATTGCATTCCTCCACACATTGATCACCATGACTTTGTGAGGCCTTTTTGTACGGTCTTATTCATGAGTAAAAATAACATCTTATTTGGGAAGGAAATTGACATCATCGACCCTGGTGAGTTCAGAGGCTATGTGGAGATTCCCCTACCAGTTAGCTCAATGTTCGTTCTTAAAGGCAACGGTGCAGATGTCGCCAAATATTGCATTCTAGGGGTATGACACCGTAGGGTATCCGTGACCTTCCGTAGAATGGACGACAGCAAAATACCACATGAATTCCAGCCAGACCCGCAACTGGAAGAGCTACTGTCGTACGAGCTATGAGAGAGTTGTACCTCTAAGTACATGCGAAGGGAACTCTTATCCTGGAGCATGGCTTAGAAAGTCTGCTCGATCAGGAGCTCGTTGTACCTGGTACATATGGTCAGAGGGATCACTTTCTTTTTTATGNATTCCCCTAACAGTTAGCTCAATGTTCGTTCTTAAAGGCAACGGTGCAGATGTCGCCAAATATTGCATTCTAGGGGTATGACACCGTAGGGTATCCGTGACCTTCCGTAGAATGGACGACAGCAAAATACCACATGAATTCCAGCCAGACCCGCAACTGGAAGAGCTACTGCCGTACGAGCTATGAGAGAGTTGTACCTCTAAGTACATGCGAAGGGAACTCTTATCCTGGAGCATGGCTTAGAAAGTCTGCTCGATCAGGAGCTCGTTGTACCTGGTACATATGGTCAGAGGGATCACTTTCTTTTTTATGGCAACATGATATGTATCTGATATATTCAGCCTACAATGTATTCATAGCATGAGATGTTCTGAATGTAGTTCCACATGGACTATATATTGTAAATTTTTAGGCGTTAGCCTAGTTTGATCCNCCTCTAAGTACATGCGAAGGGAACTCTTATCCTGGAGCATGGCTTAGAAAGTCTGCTCGATCAGGAGCTCGTCGTACCTGGTACAAATGGTCAGAGGGTTCACTTTCTTTTTTATGGCAACATGATATGTATCTGATATATTCAACCTACAATGTATTCATAACATGAGATGTTCTGAATGTACTTCAACATGGACTATATATTGTAAATTTTTAGGCGTTAGCCTATGTTGGATCTGTGACACCTTTATTAGAGCAGATTAATGAAAATTTCTCTAAAAAAATGTGCCTTTTTGTCAGTTGCATTTTTGTGAGATGGATGGAAGCCACAAACCTTGTGTTGGTTCAAAATTTCAATGAACGAAGAACGAAACAACGAACCTTTAACAATAAATAAATTTAAATAATTTNTGTTGGTTCAAAATTTCAATGAACGAAGAACGAAACAACAAACCTTTAACAATAAATAAATTTAAATAATTTATTTTTATATAAATAACAACAAAACAAATTTCTTTTGAAAATTGACCAATTAAAATTAAAATTTTAAAAACATATTTTGAAAAATTAAATGTGATAAAAATAACAAGAAAAGAAAATGAATCTGTTGAGTGGATTATCTCATTTTCGGAGTTTCTTACTCTTTGTGCGTGCAACACAACCACCTTTGTCTGCATTAACTCTCTTCACATCCCCGCAGAATTTCATATTCTGTGCAAAACCCCACAAAACTTTACAAATCCTCTTCAAAAAAATCAACCTTTTCACACAACACATTTCTGCAAATTCAAAATCACAAACTCTCTATACTTTTTTCATATGACTCTTGGGGTCAGTACCCAAATTTTGACTCCCCATATTCGAGGATCAGTGTGAGGCCCCCTTCTATGGATGTTAAGGCTCCCGATTCCTTCAAATTTCAAATTCTTTGAGGATCGGTGTGAGGCCCCCTTTAATGGATATTAAGGCTTCTGATTCCTTAAAATTTCAAATTCTCCGAGGATCGGTGTGAGGCCCCCTTCAATGGATGTTAAGGCTCCCGATTCCTTCAAATTTTAAATTCTCTGAAGATCAGTTTGAGGCCCTCTTTAATGGATATTAAGGCTTCCGATTCCTTCATATATTCTATTCACATATTTCACACAAATTCTCATGTGTGAATCTACATATTTTCTGCATAAACACATATATTTTCTTGTTACCTCTTGAGTTGGATGTGAGTCCTAGTGCTATCCTCCTCAATGTAGCACATATATTCTCTTGTCACCTCTTGGGTTGGATGTGAGTCATAGTGTTTTCCTTCCTAATGTGAAACATATATTTTCTTGTTACATCTTGAGTTGTATGTGACTCCTAGTGCTTTCCTCCTCAATGTATCACATATATTCTTTTGTAATCTCTTAGGTTGGATGTTAGTCCTAGTGCTTTCCTTCCTAACATGACACATATATTTTCTTGCTACCTTCTGAGTTGGATGTAAGTCCTGGTGCTTTCCTTCTTAATGTAACACATTTATTTTCTTGTTACCGCTTGAGTTGGATGTGAGTCGTAGTGCTTTCCTCCTCAATGTAGCAGATATTCCCTTGTCACCTCTTGGGTTGGATGTGAGTCCTAGTGCTTTCCTTCCTAACGTGACGCATATATTTCCTTGTCGCCTCTTGGGTTGGATGTGAGTCCTGGTGCTTTCATTTATAACGTGACGCATATATTTTTTTGTTACCTCTTGAGTTGGATGTGAGTCCTGGTGCTTTCCTTCTCAATGTAACACATATTTTCTTGTTACCTCTTGAGTTGGATATGAGTCCTGGTGCTTTCCTTCTCAATGTAACACATATATTTCCTTATCACCGCTTGGGTTAGATGTGAGTCCTTGTGCTTTCCTTCTTAACTAAACACATATATATTCTTGTTACCTCTTGAGTTAGATTTGAGTCCTAGTGCTTTCCTTCTAAATGTAGCATACATATTTTCTTGTTACCTCTTGAGTTGGATGTGAGTCCTAGTGTTTTCCTCCTCAAGGTGACAGATATTTTCTTCGACATCATTTGGGTTGGATGTGAGTCCCAGTGCTTTCCTTCCTAACTAGACATATATATTCTCCCTGTCACATGTTAGCTCAAATATAATTCCCTTGTGGTAACTCAAACTGGTACAGTCCTTTCTTTCTGGAGACATATCCTTAAAGGTCGACGTCTTCTACACTGTTGCTACCCTTTGGAGCTGGATGTGAGCCTCTGTGTTTTCCATCTTGATTGAGTCCTCCTACACAATCCTATTCTCATCTTTTGAAACAAGTTTCAAGACCACCTTAAATGGATTATGGCATCTGATTCTTATTTTGGGATTGATACCCAAATTTCAATTCCCACCTCGGGGTCAACACTTATATACCGACTCCCATCCTTTATAAATACTTGAAATTTCATAACTCAAAATTCACTCTCTGAGCCCCAGCGAGAGTCCCTACTCCTTGATTTCAATCAAACAATCATCTGTTAATTCCCTAGCAGAAACAAATCACATACAAAACTCTACACATACCTCCGGGTCTATTGACTTAGGAGTTTGTATTATTTTTTGTTGATCTTGTCGGTCAACGCCAATACGTGCGGTGTGCTTGCCAGTACACTGCACCTATTGGGGGTCCATTTGTTGACCTCACTTTTGGTTGAGGTTTAGTTTTTCCTCTTTAGTAGCCTAAGATCTATCCATAGGACTTTCTTATTGACTATTCTTAGAAAACTAGACAAGAAACCCTCACCATTAGAAATTCTACACTTNGCAACACAACCACCTTTGTCTGCATTAACTCTCTTCACATCCCCGCAGAATTTCATATTCTGTGCAAAACCCAACAAAACTTTACAAATCTTCTTCAAAAAAATCAACCTTTTCACACGACACATTTCTGCAAATTCAAAATCACAAACTCTCTATACTTTTTTCATATGACTCTTGGGGTCAGTACCCAAATTTTGACTCCCCATATTCGAGGATCAGTGTGAGGCCCCCTTCTATGGATGTTAAGGCTCCCGATTCCTTCAAATTTCAAATTCTCTGAGGATCGGTGTGAGGCCCCCTCTAATAGATATTAAGGCTTCTGATTCCTTAAAATTTCAAATTCTCTGAGGATCGGTGTGAGGCCCCCTTCAATGGATGTTAAGGCTCCTGATTCCTTCAAATTTCAAATTCTCTGAAGATCAGTTTGAGGCCCTCTTTAATGGATATTAAGGCTTCCGATTCCTTCATATATTCTATTCACATATTTCGCACAAATTCTCATGTGTGAATCAACATATTTTTTGCATAAACACATATATTTTTTTGTTACCTCTTGAGTTGGATGTGAGTCCTAGTGCTATCCTCCTCAATGTAGCACATATATTCTCTTGTCACCTCTTGGGTTGGATGTGAGTCATAGTGTTTTCCTTCCTAATGTGAAACATATATTTTCTTGTTACCTCTTGAGTTGTATGTGACTCCTAGTGCTTTCCCCCTCAATGTATCACATATATTCTTTTTTCACCTCTTAGGTTGGATGTTAGTCCTGGTGCTTTCCTTCCTAACATGACACATATATTTTCTTGCTACCTCCTGAGTTGGATGTGAGTCCTGGTGCTTTCCTTCTTAATGTAACACATTTATTTTCTTGTTACCGCTTGAGTTGGATGTGAGTCGTAGTGCTTTCCTCCTCAATGTAGCAGATATTCCCTTGTCACCTCTTGGGTTGGATGTGAGTCCTAGTGCTTTCCTTCCTAACGTGACGCATATATTTCCTTATCGCCTCTTGGGTTGGATGTGAGTCCTGGTGCTTTCTTTTATAACGTGACGCATATATTTTCTTGTTACCTCTTGAGTTGGATGTGAGTCCTGGTGCTTTCCTTCTCAATGTAACACATATTTTCTTGTTACCTCTTGAGTTGGATATAAGTCCTGGTGCTTTCCTTCTCAATGTAACACATATATTTCCTCGTCACCGCTTGGGTTGGATGTGAGTCCTTGTGCTTTCCTTCTTAACTAAACACATATATATTCTTGTTACCTCTTGAGTTAGATTTGAGTCCTAGTGCTTTCCTTCTAAATGTAGCATACATATTTTCTTGTTACCTCTTGAGTTGGATGTGAGTCCTAGTGTTTTCCTCCTCAAGGTGACAGATATTTTCTTCGTCATCATTTGGGTTGGATGTGAGTCCCAGTGCTTTCCTTCCTAACGAGACATATATATTGTCCCTGTCACATGTTAGCTCGAATATAATTCCCTAGTGGTAACTCAAACTGGTACAGTCCTTTCTTTCTGGAGACATATCCTTAAAGGTCGTCGTCTTCTACATTGTTGCTACCCTTTGGCTCTGGATGTGAGCCTCTGTGTTTTCCATCTTGATTGAGTCCTCCTACACAATCCTATTCTCATCTTTTGAAACAAGTTTCAAGACCACCTTAAATGGATTATGGCATCTGATTCTTATTTTGGGATTGATACCCAAATTTCAATTCCCACCTCGGGGTCAGCACTTATATACTGACTCCCATCCTTTATAAATACTTGAAATTTCATAACTCAAAATTTACTCTCTGAGCTCCAGCGAGAGTCCCTACTCCTTGATTTCAATCAAACAATCATCTGTTAATTCCCTAGCAGAAACAAATCACATACACAACTCTACACATACCTCCGGGTCTATTGACTTAGGAGTTTGTATTGGTTTTTGTTGATCTTATCGGTCAACGCCAATACGTGTGGTGTGCTTGCNACTACCTTAAACCCAGAATTTCTAGGCTCTGGTCCCTTGATACTTTTGGGAGACTCCTGTAGGTGGTCCCTTCAACCCAGTAGCCCTAGGCTAGGGTTTGGCTAAGACCACTACATAGAGGACCTAAAATAGGGATTGGTCCATGACTTATTGATGGTGGTTGGCACTCCAACTCTACCAAGATACCCAACCTATCCTTTTGCCCCTAAATTCTCCCAAATTACCTAGATACCATTGGGAACCCAAATTTGGCAAAAATTTCCAAATCTGCCCAAAATACCCAACTTGGTTAAAAAATTATTTCAAACACCTTGAAAACACCCAAACTACCCAAAATCACCTAAATTAGCCAAATTACCAAAATACCCCTCCTTACCCCAAAATTTTAAAAATTCCAAAAAATTCCAAAAATTCCCAAAACCTCCCAAATATTCTTAATTTCATTTTTCTCAACTAACAGATGACCCAATTTGACCAATTTGACCATCTTTGATCAAAACCATCAAATTGCCCTTTAAAGGCCCATATTTTCCCCAAATTACCCTAAATGTCTATCCAATTGGTCTCAATTTACCCCAATTTCAATTCTAAACTCAAATTCACCCTTGATGTGATCAATCTAAACCAAATCCAAGCTCAATTGCTCCACGATTTTAACCCAATTTTGAGGTAAAGNATTGCCCTTTAAAGGCCCATATTTTCCCCAAATTACCCCAAATGTCTATCCAATTGGTCTCAATTTACCCCACTTTAAATTCTAAACTCAAATTCACCCTTGATGTGACCAATCTAAACCAAATCCAAGCTCAATTGGTCCACGATTTTAACCCAATTTTGAGGTAAACCAAAAGCCCCAATTTTGGCCCTATGACTTGGTCCACCAAATTGAACCCATATCCCACTCAATTGGCCATAATTTGTGTTCAAAAGTCCTCATAACATTTATACACATCAAATTTGACCTTCAATTGGCCTTGGTGAGACTTCAATTTCATTTGATATCAACCTAAGTCCAAAAGCCCCAAATTTACCCCAAATTGGCCATTNTATCAACCTAAGTCCAAAAGCCCCAAATTTACCCCAAATTGGCCATGTCTCAAAATCTCACCAAATTGAGGGGCTTAACCCCAAAATTTCCACTCCATCCCTTCATAAAAAATCTTCACAACATATCCCTTGAAATTTTGAACCATTCAATTTGGACTTAGCCTAAGGCTAGCCCAACCTAGACCCATGTCTAGACCAACATGCCCAAATTGACCAAATTTCAAAAATCCCTCAAATTGACCTACCAATTGAACTCAAAATCACTTCAACCCTTAACCAAAAATCTTCATAACAATCATATAAACAATTTTGATCAATCAATTAGGCCAATTGATNTTAACCAAAAATCTTCATAACAATCATATAAACAATTTTGATCAATCAATTAGGCCAATTGATATGGATAACTTAGCCCAAACCCAAACTTTGATCACTTGAACCCACATTGAATCTATGCATTAAAGATGGTCTAACTACCCCAAAGTCATCAAATTAACTCTACCTCAGCCATTGGCTAGACTCTAAGATTGAGCCAAAATCCATCTAACCACCTAAAATAAGCCATGGACCAAAAATCTCCCAAATTAAGGGATCTTATTTCCAAAAATGCACATGCTTAAGATACCCTTACTAAAACTAAACCCCATTGCATTAAGTTGCTTTGACAGATTCCCCTGGATGCCCTGAGCATCTAGCCACCTCCCCCTACCATGGCCGACCAGCTTAGTCACCAGAGAAGCTAAAAATNCTTATTTCCAAAAATGCACATGCTTAAGATACCCTTACTAAAACTAAACCCCATTGCATTAAGTTGCTTTGATAGATTCCCCTGGATGCCCTGAGCATCTAGCCACCTCCCCCTGCCATGGCCGACCAGCTTAGTCACCAGAGAAGCTAAAAACCAAGAGCCTCCCACATGGAACTTCACCTAAATCAAACCTAGAGGCCAGCTCAGCCAAATTAAATTGTAGAGATCCTCTGCCCTCCACCTAAGCACCACAATGCACCCAAACATTTGCCCTGAGAGCCACCCCTTGGCCATTTTTATAATAACTCACCTCCACAGCCATGGGAGGTGTGCTAAAAATTTTCTCAGAGAGAGATTCCCAAATCACTCACAGAGCTTCTTTGAGACCTCCACAGCCCATTCTAATCATTCCATTACCTTGATTCCCCCCGTGTAACCCTAATTTTGAGCTTAAAAATTAGGGCAGAAACAAGACATCCTTAAAAAACTCAACCAAACTTCAATTTCTTGTGCCCACACCTTCACAACAGCAANGGGAGGTGTGCTAAAAATTTTCTCAGAGAGAGATTCCCAAATCACTCACAGAGCTTCTTTGAGACCTCCACAACCCATTCCAATCATTCCATTACCTTGATTCCCCCCGTGTAACCCTAATTTTGAGCTTAAAAATTAGGGCAGAAATAGGACATCCCTAAAAAACTCAACCAAACTTCAATTTCTTGTGCCCACACCTTCACAACAGCAGCATAAGACAAAGCCCCATCAAATTTCCCCTGAAATAGCCTCTACAATAGCTCTAGACCAACATCCAAAATCGGTCTTGATTAAAATCACACCAAGACTAGAGGCTCAATCCCTAGCCTCATTGGAGCCCAACGAACATGCCAAGAACCTCTGATTGAAGCTTCACTTATCAGAGCCNCAACAGCAGCATAAGACAAAGCCCCATCAAATTTCCCCTGAAATAGCCTCTACAATAGCTCTAGACCAACATTCAAAATCGGTCTTGATTAAAATCACACCAAGACTAGAGGCTCAATCCCTAGCCTCATTGGATCCCAACGAACGTGCCAAGAAACTCTGATTGAAGCTTCACTTCTCAGAGCTAAGGTATAAAACTTCTCTTATTCCCGAGCCTAATTCAACTCTCCATTTGTTTTGAGTTGATTTCATGGCATCATAACCATATGGATATGTTCCTATAGCCTAGATGAGCAATTAAAAAAAAAAATCATCTAATTTGGATAACAAATGAGAGAGATCTTAAGGCTAAAAGATGGACGGTTCTCGAGCTAGGTTATCGGAGACAATGACAGAGCGTCGTTCGATCACGCGTGTATCGGATGGATGGTTGAGATCAAGCCGTACAACGCTTCGGAACATAAATCGTGGGTCGAGTCAGCGCTGCGGTGGATGGCAGTGTCGAATAGGAGCGCGCCGCATGGGGCTTCGGAGCCGCCGTAGCTTGATATGGCGCCACACGTTAAAATAGATAAATAGGGATTTAATTAATTCAGAAAATGATCCCTAACTTCAAAAATTCATATCTTGGTGTAAAAAAATCACAAAAATAAAATAAAAATACCCTCTTGCTCAGTGAACAGAGGAAAATAATGTGAAAATAATTTTAAGTCCATGTGATGTATGTTTTATTTTTAATTAATTAAATACTGATTTGGATGTTTTGATTCTCCATGCATGTAGTGATATCACCATGGCTTGAAATTTTTGCATGTTGTTACCTCTGTTAAAAGAAACATTCTCTAATTTTTTCAAAGTTAGAAGAGGTCCCTAGACAAAGAGTTATATTTTCCAAGTTTATGTGCATTATTTGCTTAAAATAATCATGGAAATTAGCATGTTACTTAGAAAAATCAAAGAAAATTTTTAAAGGTTTGTAATGACTAGAGAGCCTTTATGAAAATTTCTCATGAGCCAAGTGATTCAAAATACACCTAATCTTTACAAACCCTAAATAAAAAAGATAATTAATTTTGAAAAATACAAACAACAAAACAACTTGATTTTTGATCTCCACTATTTTTTAGGATCCATAGAAGTCACCATAAAAATTCTAAAGTATTTTGAGTTCATTTGGTAACTTAAGTTGATTTTTAAAGATAAACCACATTTTTTTGCACTTAAATGATTTTTAAAAATCAAAATATAACTAAAAAATTTATAAAAACATGTTTTTGAGTTCTCTGTAATTAGGGGTATTTTCTAAAAATAAAATGGTAAATTAAAATAAAAACTTGTTTTAACCTACATTTTAAATATTTAAATAATTAAAAATCCATAAAAATCACAAAAATAATAAAATTCATGGAATTGTTCTAAATTACTTCTTATGCACTTAGGAACAATTAGAATATTTTTCCAGATTTTTNTTTTGAGTTCATTTGGTAACTTAAGTTGATTTTTAAAGATAAACCACATTTTTTTGCACTTAAATGATTTTTTAAAAATCAAAATATAACTAAAAAATTTATAAAAACATGTTTTTGAGTTCTCTGTGATTAGGGGTATTTTTTAAAAATAAAATGGTATTTAAAATAAAAAACTTGTTTTAACCTACATTTTAAATATTTAAATAATTAAAAATCCATAAAAATCACAAAAATAATAAAATTCATGGAATTGTTCTAAATTACTTCCTAAGCACTTAGGAATAATTAGAATATTTTTCCAGATTTTTTAAATAAAGATACTAAATTTTAAAGCTTAAAAATAATTTTTAAAGGCTAAAAATAAGTTTTCACTAAAAACAATTCCAATAAATTAAATAAAATTAAAAAAAATATAAAATCTACTCCTCTAAGTTCTCTAACTCAGGAAGATTTTTCAAAAATATAAAGCTCAATTTTCTCCATTTAAAATATTTTATATTTAATAAATACACCAGATCATAAAATAATTCTTAAAATTCAAATATAACTAAAAAAAATCATTAAATTTGGTCCAAAGGCTTCTCTTATCTAGGTCTACCTCTAGTAAAAATTTCAAGGGATTAGGATTTACCTTGTTCAAGTTAGGAATTTTCTTTCAAAAATCCTATTTTTGCATGAAAATAATTTTATAAATTAAATAAAATTTTGAAAAATCACATTTTCTCCTCTGATGTCTTAATTGACCCATGAATGAGGTAGGATAAAAATTTCAAAGTTATTTGAATTAAATTTGACACATTATGAAGTATTAGAGTCTTAATTTGGAAATTTAGCCTCAATTAACATTTAGGCTTAATTCAAGGAGGGAAATGGGCAACCTCTAATCTTAATCAGTTTATTTGGATGTTTGAAACACAAGGGATAAATTGGTAGAAACCAACCTCACTTTCCTAATTGAAAAGCTAGGTTAATNTTTAATACCCCTATTTTGATTTTTAAATAAAATTCAAATCATGAATCATGACCACCTAAAGCCTAACCTTTTAAAAATTAACNGGATGTTTGAAACACAAGGGATAAATTGGTAGAAACCAACCTCACTTTCCTAATTGAAAAGCTAGGTTAATAAATTTCTCAATTATTAAAATTTGGAAGTTTATTAAAATAAAATGAACCCAAGACTTAGGGGTACGACTTTTGAAGTCAATAATTAATCAATTTAATACCCTTATTTTGATTTTTAAATAAAATTGAAATCATGAATCATGACCACCTAAAGCCTAACCTTTTAAAAATTAACTAAGACAATCACCTAGGCATTAAGGGTTTAGTAGTTAATTAGGTTAAATCAAGTTTCATTTAAACGAGGATTAGAAAAGTAAACATCATTTAAAATTAAAACATCTTTCAAAAACTATAAGCCCAATTAGGACCAAAATTTGGCTAAGTATTCAAATAATACTAACTTGACTTTATAAGGGTCTTCACCCACATAATCTTCAAAATTAAATTGCAGTGATAATTACCCTATTCTTAGAGATAATTGAGACATCAATGTTCATTGAGAACCAAGAATATTTATAGGATGAATTATTAAGCAACATAACAAGTTTAAATGAACTCGAGATTTTCCACCAGGCAGTGAGAGAGTAGCACGGACCTGCTTCTTTCTCTAGATCTATTGGATACCTCGGAGATTTACTAAATTTAATATGTTTTGCTTAGCAGCATCATCCTTAATTAAATTCCTAAGGACACACCAAGATATGACCTAGGGTTAGATAGGTCGTCAAAATTTTACTTCCCTATTTCATATAAACTGGTTTAACATGTTTTTTGAGTTTTAGGTGGTGGAACGAGAAGACTCGCTAGGTATATTTTTGCAGTTTTTAGCATTATCTTTCTTGTACTTTCATACTGTACTTTTATATCTATAAATTTGCATGTTAAACAATGATGTCACCCTACATTAAAACTAAAACTATCACGATAGCCACAAAACCAAAACCAAAACTAAAACAAAAATCAACCAAGATAAAATTCACCTCCACAACATTGAAAATATAAAACAACTCAAAATTTAATCACAAACATCAGAAAAAACTATAATTTCAACTAAATTAAGATGTCTCTATCAGATAATCGGGAATTCCTCGAAGGAGGTAACCTATGGTCGCTAACGGGGCTTCCAACGGTCTAAATGAAATTATGAAACTCATTAAGTTGAGTCTAGTAAGTTCATTTGGACTAAGTGAATCCAATAGAAAATAGTGGTGCCGGAACGAGGGAGCCTTGNCTCACCAAAATATGACATAGGGTTAGGAAAACCACTAGAACTTACCTTTCCTACTCTTCATAAATTGCCTTAGCATGCATTTTAAGTTTTAGGTGGTGGAACGAGAAGACTCGCCATGTACACTTTTACAGTTTTTCAGCATTGTCCTTCTTGTACTTTCATACTGTACTTTTATACCTACAAATTTGCATGCTAAAAAAAGATGTCACCCTGCATGAAAACTAAAACCATCAGGATAGCCACATAACTAAAACTAAAACCAAAATTAAAAATCCACCAAGATAAAATTCACCGCCACAACATTCAAAATATAAAACAACTCTAAATTTAATCCTAAACATCACACAAAACCACAACTTCAACTAAATTAAGATGTCTCTATCGGATGTTCGGGAATTCCTTGGAGGAGGTAACCTATGGTTGCTAACGAGGCTTCCCACGGTTTACTTGAAATTATGGAACTCATTAAGTTGGGTTTAGTAAGTTCATTTGGACTAAGTGAATCCATTAAAAAATAGTGATGCCTCATTAAGTTGGGTTTAGTAAGTTCATTTGGACTAAGTGAATCCAATAGAAAATAGTGATACCAGGACGAAGGAACCGTAGGATCCTAACCGGTGTCACTCTAATCAACCTATGCCCTCATAAAATTTAAAGAATTTCAACCATAGGGCCACCTGATTTGATATTATAACTTAACACACTAGATAACTCAAAATCGTCGCAGTAGGAGCTTGGAGCTAGCTTGGTGGACAGCACGGCCATCTTCAACAACAAAACCTGTCTTCCCCAACTAAACCAATCTTCCTTCCTTAGACTTAAACAACAAAGCTATAGGACTTCGAGGTTGTTTGCTTATGCAATGTAAATCCTTCCTTATCTTTAGGCCTTTGCATAGCCCTACTATACAATATAAGCCCTAACTCGTCTTAGGACTTATCTTTAGGCCTTTGTATAGCCCTGCTATATAATATAAGCCCTAACTTGTCTTAGGATTTCGAGGTTGTCGTCTGTCACGACCTAAATCCTCACATCTTTCAGGCTATTTGTGTGATCATTTGACACGAATGTAAGCCCTAACTTATGAAATTTGTAGGATGAAACACTTAAATTTTTTCTCCTCTAAATTTAAGCCAAGCAATAAGGTAGCTTGGGAAGTCACCGAGGTTCGCCTCTAGATCCATGACATCCCCTAATTCTTCCTCCTTTGGATTCTACAATAAAATGTTTGAAATTTGAACCAATCCCCTTGCACACCTCTATGTCTGATTTCGTTAGAGTCCTACCCTTTGAAATTCCTTGAAGATAATATTTCCTGATTTTTATCGAGAGTCTTCTAAGGTGTCTTTGGTCATTTAAGATGTAATTAACTATAGGGGCTTGCCCTTATAGGAAGCATGTCCAGACCCAACTTAATATTAACCCTATTTAATCCTTTATATTAAATTGGGGAACTTATCGGCAAATACAAAGGTTTCGCAGACCAAACGGACGTCATACTTTCCTTAGTTTATTTGAACGAGCCTCATCCTCAATTCTTGTGTTTATCCTTTGGGATAGATACAAGATTTGAGGTACAGTGCTCTTTCATTTTAAACTATGAAAAAAATGGGGTCAGTTTAATTTCATACTTTAATGTTCTTCCGAAGCGGGCGATGGGATTTTGATTCCAGCGACTGACAGCTTCTGACGGGCAACCCCACAAACCATGCCCAAAATAACGCCGACAGGTTGTTAGCAAGGCTTCCCAAGGTCCAAATGAAATTTACCTACGGTTGCTAACGAGGCTTCCCAAGGTTTAAATAAAATTATGGAACTCATTAAGTTGGATCATTTAGACTAAGTGAATCCAATAGAAAATAGTGGTGCCGGAACGAGGGAACCGTAGGATCATAACTGGTGTCTCTCTAATCAATTTTAATACGCCTCCATAAAATTTAAAGAACTTAAACCATAAGGACACTTGATTTGATATCATAACTTGACACACTAGAAAACTCAAATTCGTCGAAGCAAGGAGCTTGGAGCTAGCATGGTGGGAAACACGGCCATCTTCAACAGCAAAACCCGTCTTCCCCAACTAAACCAATCTTCCTTCTTTAGACTTAAACAACAAAGCCATAGGACTTCGAGGTTGCTTTCTTATGCAACATAAATCCTCACATCGTCTTTAGGCCTTTGCCTAACTCATCTTAGGATTCCANAAACTAAATATATATGTAAATTAAAACATCCTTCCAAAGCGGGCGACGGGATTTCGATTCCGGTGACCGACATACTCATCACCCACATATTTCAAATTCTTTTCTTCTCATGAATTTGAAACTATAATTAATATTATCACGGGCAGTGTCGTATTTGATAATTCTTCCCCATAACACTCATTATGTCATATCTATGTTTATATATTCAGCTTTTGAGATGGTTTGTCATCGGTCAATTTATCTTCAGAGCAAGTCATTCATCTCAAGTGAGTCAATCTCTTGGGTCGTAAGGCGAATTGAGTTTCTTGGCAAGCAGATGAGGGATCTCAACTAAGTTTCACTCTCGTGTGCTGATCGCCATAGATGAACTATTGATCATAATTCACTGAGTGAGTTATTTGAATTAAATGGTATGATCTAGTCATCCTAGCAATTTGTCTGGCCTTTCATTTGGACTCTTGCTCTAGAGTTGGTGCTGGGTTGAGAAACTTAGTAGTCTGCCTTAGGGATATACATTTAGTTTGGCTCGAAAAATTATCTGGTTCCTACTCCTAGGTTCAATTAAGTGAAATTCGGCTATACATATTTAGTTCTATGATTCTCTTTCCTCTTTAATGACAAAGTGCAAAAGTGTAAGAGAATAACTGTAGCAATAGTAATTGTTATTTTTTTAGCAATGTTAATGATATTGTTTCATTGAAATTAATGACATTAAATAACTTTATTGAGGTTTGTTCCTTCATCTCCTATAAATATGGTGAAAGGATATCAGCTGATTCACTCTTACATCTTCAAACATTAGATTTTTTTCCTTCTTTTGAGTCACACTTTCTTAGTTTTGTACAAATGGAGAATATGTCAAAAGACTACACAGATATTCCTACGTTTGAGCTCGTTGAGGGCTCATCCATTAAAAGTAGAGAGATGACTAAGAGGAAGAAAGTAGTGAAAGGATAAAAAANAAAACAATTCCAATAAATTAAATAAAATTAAAAAAAATATAAAATCTACTCCTCTAAGTTCTCTAACTCAGGTAGATTTTTCAAAAATAAAAAGCTCAATTTTCTCCATTTAAAATATTTTATATTTAATAAATACACCAGATCTTAAAATAATTCTTAAAATTCAAATAAAACTAAAAAAAATCATTAAATTTGGTTCAAAGGCTTCCCTTATCTAGGTATACCTCCAGTAAAAATTTCAAGGGATTAGGATTTACCTTGTTCAAGTTAGGAATTTTCTTTCAAAAATCCTATTTTTGCATGAAAATAATTTTATAAATTAAATTAAATTTTGAAAAATCACATTTTCTCCTCTGATGTCTTAATTGACCCATGAATGAGGTAGGATAAAAATTTCAAAGTTATTTGAATTAAATTTGACACATTATGAAGTATTAGAGTCTTAATGGCAAATGTGTAATTTTGGAAATTTAGCCTCAATTAACATTTAGGCTTAATTCAAGGAGGGAAATGGGCAACCTCTAATATTAATCAATTTATTTGGATGTTTGAAACACAAGGGATAAATTGGTAGAAACCAACCTCACTTTCCTAATTGAAAAGCTAGGTTAATATTTCTAAATTATTAAAATTTGGAAGTTTATTAAAATAAAATGAACCCAAGACTTAGGGGTATGACTTTTGAAGTCAATAATTAATCAATTTAATACCCCTATTTTGATTTTTAAATAAAATTCAAATCATGAATCATGACCACCTAAAGCCTAACCTTTTAAAAATTAACTAAGACACTCACCTAGGCCTTAAGGGTTTAGTAGTGACTTAGGCTAAATCAAGTTTCATTTAAACGAGGATTAGAAAAGTAAACATCATTTAAAATTAAAACATCTTTCAAACACTATAAGCCCAATTAGGACCAAAATTTGGCTAAGTATTCAAATAATACTAACTTGACTTTATAAGGGTCTTCACCCACATAATCTTCAAAATTAAATTGCAGTGATAATTACCCTATTCTTAGAGATAATTGAGACATCAATGTTCATTGAGAACCAAGGATATTTATAGGATGAATTATTAAGCAACATAACAAGTTTAAAAGAACTCGAGATTTTCCACCAGGCAGTGAGAGAGTAGCACGAACCTGCTTCTTTCTCTAGATCTATTGGATACCTCGGAGATTTACTAAATTTAATATGTTTTGCTTAGCAGCATCATCCTTGATTAAATTCTTAAGGACACACCAAGATATGACCTAGGGTTAGATAGGTCGTCAAATTTTACTTCCCTATTTCATATAAATTGTTTTAACATGTTTTTTGAGTTTTAGGTGGTGGAACGAGAAGACTCGCTAGGTACATTTTTGCAGTTTTTAGCGTTATCTTTCTTGTACTTTCATACTGTACTTTTATCTCTATAAATTTGCATGTTAAACAATGATGTCACCCTACATGAAAACTAAAACTATCACGATAGCCACAAAACCAAAACCAAAACTAAAACAAAAATCAACCAAGATAAAATTCACCTCCACAACATTCAAAATATAAAACAACTCAAAATTTAATCACAAACATCAGACAAAACTATAATTTCAACTAAATTAAGATGTCTCTATCGGATAATCGGGAATTCCTCGAAGGAGGTAACCTATGGTCGCTAACGGGGCTTCCCACGGTCTAAATGAAATTATGAAACTCATTAAGTTGAGTCTAGTAAGTTCATTTGGACTAAGTGAATCCAATAGAAAATAGTGGTGCCGGAACGAGGGAGCCATGGGATCCTAACCGGTGTGCTTTAATCAACTTTAACATGCCCTCATAAAATTTAAAGAACTTCAACCACACTGGTGTCGCTCTAATCAACTTTAATATGCCCTCTATAAAATTTAAAGAACTTCAACCGTAACCACCTGATTTGACATCATAACTTGACACACTAGAAAACTCAAACTCGTCGCGGCAAGGAGCCTGGAGCTAGCATGGTGGGCAGCACATCCATCTTCAACAACAAAACCTATCTTTCCCAGCTAAACCAATCTTCCTTAGATATAAGCAACGAAGCCATAGGACTTCGAGGTTTCTTGCTTATGCAACGTAAATCCTCACCTTATCTTTAGGCCTTGTCTCAGAATTCTGAGGTTGTCGTTTATCATGA
The DNA here is from genome assembly GCA_002079205.1 of Phalaenopsis hybrid cultivar. Taxonomy (NCBI): domain Eukaryota; kingdom Viridiplantae; phylum Streptophyta; class Magnoliopsida; order Asparagales; family Orchidaceae; genus Phalaenopsis; species Phalaenopsis hybrid cultivar. The sequence goes on along the minus strand of JXCR01124368.1, from coordinate 95,504 downwards.
CCTAAATCCTCATATCTTCAAGGCTATTTGTGTGACCGTTTCACACGAATGTAAGCCCTAACTAATAAAATTGGCAGTATGAAGCGCCTAAATATTTCTTCTCAAAATTANATAGGACTTCGAGGTTTCTTGCTTATGCAACGTAAATCCTCACCTTATCTTTAGGCCTTGTCTCAGAATTCTAAGGTTGTCGTTTATCATGACCTAAATCCTCATGTCTTCAAGGCTATTTGTGTGATCGTTTCACATGAATGTTAGCCCTAACTAATAAAATTGGCAGTATGAAGCGCCTAAATATTTCTTCTCAAAATTAAAGTCAAACATTAGGATAGCTTGGGAAGTCACTGAGGTTCTCCTCTAGATCCATGACATCCCCTAGTTCTTCCTCCTTTGGACTCTACAACAAATTGTTCTAAATTTGAACCAATCCTCTTTCACATCTCTACGTCCATTCTCATTGAAACTCCTTGAAGATAATATTTCCTGATTTTTATCGAGAGTTTTCTTAGGCGACTTTTGTCATTTAAAATGTAATTAACTATAGAGGCTTGCCCTTCTAGGAAGCATGTCTGAACCCATTNTTGGACTCTACAACAAAATGTTCTAAATTTGAACCAATCCCCTTTCACATCTCTACGTCCAATCTCATTGAAAATTCCTACCCATTGAAACTTCTTGAAGATAATATTTCCTGATTTTTATCGAGAGTTTTCTTAGGCGACTTTGGTCATTTAAGATGTAATTAACTATAGAGGCTTGCCCTTCTAGGAAGCATGTCTGAACCCAGCTTAATATAAACCCTATTTAATTTTTTATATTAAATAGAGGAATTTGTCGGCAAATATAAAGGTTTCGCGGACCAAACAAATGTCATATATTTCTTTAGTTTATTTGAGCGAGCCTCATTCTCAAGTCTTGTGTTTATCCTTCGGGATAGATACAAGATTTGAGGTACAATGCTCTTTCATCTAAACTATGAAAAATATGGGGTCAGTTTGATTTCATATTTTTCTAAAACTAAATATATATGTAAATTAAGTGGCATTCGGCTATACATATTTAGTTTTATGATTCTCTTTCCTCTTTAATGACAAAGTGCAAAAGTGTAAGAGAATAATTGTAGCAATAGTAATTGTTATTTTTTTAAGCAATGTTAATGATATTGTTTCATTGAAATTAATGAGATTAAATAACTTTATTGAGATTTGTTCCTTCATCTCCTATAAATATGGTGAAAGGATATCAGCTGATTCACTCTTACATCTTCAAACATTAGATTTTTTTCCTTCTTTTGAGTCACACTTTCTTAGTTTTGTACAAATGGAGAATATGTCAAAAGACTACACAGATATTCCTACGTTTGAGCTCCTTGAGGGCTTATCCATTAAAAGTAGAGAGATGACTAAGAGGAAGAAAGTAGTCAAAGGATAAAAAGATACTTCAACCACATCTTGTGAGCAGGCTCTTCTGTAATTCTATTTGGTAATTTTAACATTGTAGTGAAGGCTCCATTCATGGATCCAGCGGCTCTGGTTACAGGGTCGTTTGGGATGTTGCAGATCATCTTGTACATAAGTTATTTTTTAGCATTACACATGTTTACTGGATATTAATGAACAAACTATTTTATAGTTAACTTTACATTTATCAATCTCACAAGTTATTGCCAAGTGGGAGAAGAGCATCCCCAAAGTGATAATGCAAGAGAATTGAATTTGAACGTTTCATTTGATTTATTCAGGGAAAAGAATGACTCAACGATGAAGAAAATCAAACCAAGAGCACTTGATGAAGTCCTCTTAAGGACTACAGAATTTATAACTAGCATTGCAGATGTGAGTTCACTATCCAAAGATGTGTTATTTTTCTAACTTCTTAATAGTTTTGAGTGAATTAAAAATTCTACTAATTTATTTACGCGTGAGTCTATAGATAAATCCCCATAAGTTGCTCCAAAAGCCACTTTGATCAGATTCTCACATGTCTGCTAGGGAATTTATGTGCTGGAGAGGGACAAAAAATAGATGGAGTCTCTGTAGATTGATCCCTGGATACCAAATGCTTATGCATAGTATAGCAATAGTTCTGATGGTATTTTTCATTTATGTTTCCTTATTTTGCAAAAAAACCAAAAACTTGATCTTGAAGAAAAATAATAATTTAACTTTTTAATTTATATATACTTATATTGGGATACTACACAAGTATAGACATCGTTGTCAAGTAATATATGACTTTTGATTAAGACCTGAATATCGAACCCATAGAGAAGATTATGCAATGTGCAACTTTTAGAAAGTTTTTCTATTTTTAAAAAGATAATTACTTAAATAAAAATGATTTTTGTAGGAATTTAAAATTAAAATATTTTTGANTTTTAAAAAGATAATTACTTAAAATAAAAATGATTTTTGTAGGAATTTAAAATTAAAATATTTTTGGTATTTCTTATATGTTTTAACAAAACAATAAAAAGATAACTAAAGTTTTTGTTGAAGAAAAATATTTAATATGAAAATAACTTTCTTCTTATCATGAATCAGTAATAAGAATAGGAAATCTATTGTAGAAGTATGCAAATTGTGTTGTGCCAAATATGAGCAATAATATTCTTTACCCTTACTAGAGATGCTATAAAAAACATTGACTAATTTAAAGTTTGAGTAGTTCTGAAGACCGGCTAGGCAGGGGAGATACTAGCTCTCACTCTAGAGTTCCCTCAATTCCCTCCACCTGGGGGTTAACATTCTTGTATCAGAACCTAAAATAATAAACCAAGTTGGGGGCTTTAGNAAAGTTTGAGTAGTTCTGAAGACCGGCTAGGCAGGGGAGATACTAGCTCTCACTCTAGAGTTCCCTCAATTCTCTCCACCTAGGGGCTAACATTCTTGTATCAAAACCTAAAATAATAAACCAAGTTGGGGACTTTAACCTGTCACTTTAATGTCCTCTAACTCTACACCCATCAATGAATATTTCATTATTTATTTGCACTCAATCATATGAACTACATTCTCATTCATACAACGTCATGTGATTCTTTCCAATTGTTGACCGAGACAATACCAGCCCTATTCTTACATGTTCTCACAACAAAGTTTAACATCTAGATTGGTCAAATCAAGAGGTAAATGAAGTGCATGGATTTAAATCATCACAACTTTTTCCAACATTAAAGATCAATACTCTCCACAACTTCCATCCAAAACTTAATTACTTATCATTTTAAGAAGAAAGATAAAAAAACTACTCAGAATCCATGAAGAAAAAAAAATCACACTTTAGTTTAAAAGAATAAATCATTGTCAAACCAACAACAAGTCTCGATTAAAACCAAAAGTACTCTAAAACAAAAAGATAAAAAGTCATCTCAAGTCCTCCACCAAACTCTTGAAATTCCTTTGAATCTCTTATCTTTTACAATCACTCAAAACTAAATAACAAAAAGAATAAAGTAAATAAAATGTGGTTCCTGAAAATCTCTCCGAACTAACTCCCCAGAAAAGAACATTCAAAACTTGTCAGGACTCTTTTCTAAGTCCTCTCTTCTTTCTTTTATAGTTTTCCAAGAGGTGCCTTGGGATATCTTCAAAATACAATGCATTTCCAAGAGATGCATCCTTTCATGATAATTTTTGTCCATGGTGGTTACAACCACCTATTAAGCCAATGGGAGCCTCAAAATTTCATGATAACTTTCGTCCATGGTGGTTACAACCACCTATTAAGCCAATGGGTGCCTCAAAAACCTCTTTGAAATTCATGAAAATCAATTTTACTCGTCTAGTAACTGCTAGTGGCGCATAAGCGTGGGGTCTCGGTGCTTAGGTGTGGCCTTATCTGTTTAACCGGTTCTTATGCGCCGGATCTGGCGCTTAGGCACCAAAACTCTTTTGCACAAATTCTCACATTTTTGCTCCAAATTTGATCATTTTTCACTCCTTTAAGCATTTTTTTTATTTTTACTTGTATCTGCAAGAAAAACACAGAAATATCTTCCATTAAAGTGTAATAGCTCAAAAATAAGTATAAAAATGTGTTTAAAAATACTATATATTTTAGGTGTATCAAAATCCCCCAAACTTAAAAAGTTACTTGTCCTCAAGTGACACTTCAATTTTTAAAAACCAAATATGTATTGTATGTATATGAGTTTCTTTAGGAGTTACTAAAATTTAGATTTAGAAATATAATAGTCCAATTTAGAAAAATTAATTAGCAAATGAGACCAACTTAAAGTTAGAAAATTTTTAATGTTAAGAACTATGAAAATATGAGTTCCTATCTAATTCAGAAATATTGTAAGTTCTTTAAATTTAGATTTTAGTTCTTTTATTTTCTCTACTTAAAAAATTTTATTAAAAATAATTTTACTTACTATATTATGTTTATAAGTTTAAGACTTTATCAAGTCTGATACTTTAAAAAGATAAAATGTAGAACCAATTTTTTATTAGACACTAATCCTCAAGCTTCTCCTCCCTTACATTTCTTTTCTTTTCTTTTTATTTTTCTTTTATTTTTCTTATTATTTTTTTTTCTTTTTCAGGCAAGGATTACTATATTTGGATAGACCTTTAATGATTTTGAATTCCATTTCTCCTTTCCTTAAGTAAAGACTATATCTTGATAGGCCTTTAATGATTTTGAATTCCACTTCTCCTTTCCTAAAGCAAAGTTCTGATATAAAACTTTTACTTATAGATATAATAATAGTTTTGAAAATATTTTTAATAAAAGAAATTTAAGTATTTAAAGTAAGTCTAATTTATCTAAATTTTTCAAAAATTCAATTTTTCTTACTTAAAGTAGTAACTTATATTAATCATTTTCTATACTAAAAATTTTTAACTTAAAGTTTTTCTTCATTATTTAAAATTTTAACTAAATTTTCTTACTCATTTCTAAAATCAAATTTTAGTTTCCTAATATAACTTCATATACATAATCAATTTTTCTTTTAAAATGAAATTCACTTTCAGTACATTTGAGAACAAATAAAATTCCAGTTTTAAAAATATTTTTCATCCCCCCAAACTTAAATTTTTAACAGATTAAACAGTTTATCATAAGATAATTATATAGATAGGAAATGAAAATTGAAATAACATGCTAACAGGAATTTAACATCCTAATTATACAAGTATAAAACTAAAGACAAGAGTAGAACTAATTTTTTATCAAATTTTCTATATTTTATTTTAGTTTAACATGTAGAGATTTAATAGACTTATAAACAGTGGGTATAAAAGAAAACAACACACTAACATGATAAAAGAAAAATACAGGGCAACAATTTCTGATTTTCAAGTTTTNATTGAAATAACATGCTAACAGGAATTTTAACATCCTAATTATACAAGTATAAAACTAAAGACAAGAGTAAAACTATTTTTTTATCAAATTTTCTATATTTTATTTTAGTTTAACATGTAGAGATTCAATAGACTTATAAACAGTGGGTATAAAAGCAAACAACACACTAACATGATAAAAGAAAAATACAGGGCAACAATTTCTGATTTTCAAGTTTAAGATCTAAGCTAACAAAACTTTCTACTTTATAACATATATAGAATTAAGTTAAGTTCTAAACTAACTAAATCACAGTACTAAACACAAAACAACTGCTACTACCCTAAAATTTTGANTTATACATCTCTTGTGCACTTTGACTAATGAACTTCTTCTTCATGGCTTTTTCCTTCTTCTTCAAATCCATATCCCATGAAGACATCNTGCCACTCTTCATTAGAAGGAACAAATTCTTGTCTTTCAGTAGTCTCTCCAGGAATATAAAGTTGATAAAACAGACTGTGGTGACGAGCTATAATATTATCATCTTCGATCCACTTTTGCTGAAGGAACATCGCCTTATCCGCTTCCTCTACATAACTGGTATGACTGAATTGCATCTTAAGTTGCCACCCAATATGTTCTAGATGAGCATGCAAGTCAAACACCTTAGTCTCTAATACGGATATAGTATTCTCCATCTTGTTGATATTCTCCGATATCCCTTGAATACTAACGGCAAAGAAATCGTTATACATCTCTTGTGCACTTTGACTAATGAACTTCTTCTTCATGGCTTTTTCCTTCTTCTTCAAATCCATCTCCCATGAAGACATCTTCTCTAAATTTCACTTTTTCTTAGACTTTTAGGGCTAAAAATAATCTGGGGTGAAATTCCTTCACAAAACCTTTCTATTTATAGGCATAATTCCCCCTCATACCTTCTAGACATGACTAGAAACTGCCAAGACATGTTTATTCCAACTAAATTGCAGTTATACCTTCTAGAATTTGAAATTTGCACATCTTATTAAACTGCCGCGATTAAGCGCCGGAATTGGCGCTTAAGCGCTAGTGCACATTTTTGGACCAGTCAAATTAATATCCAAATTCTCATTCTAACGTATCTAGGTAACTAAATAAAGTATAAAAATCATTAATAACACATAATAAAATAAAAAAATACTACCCAAAATTTCTTAATCAGACTCAAAACAACAATAAAAGTAAAAACACACTGATAACTATGGGTTGCCTCCCACAAAGTGCTAGGTTTTACNCAGAATCACCGCTGTACCATTTTTCTGCAGGTTCATAATCAGGATATCGAGGATATAGAGGAAATTGCACTCATGGTTCCCCTCGAATCATCTCCAAAGATGAGTGGAATTTCTTTTCATAATCACTCTTACTTCTATTATAACTATTTGTATGATCTGCAAAACACTTTAAATTTTGTACCTTATCAGCGGTAAAATTGATATTGTCCATCATCTTCTGCAATAACTCATCCCGAGTCTTGGTATCATCTATAGATGTAGAAGCACGAGAAGTAGATGGTCGTGATGAAGATGCAACAGAGGTAGATGAAACAGACGTCTCTAATACATAACATCTGGAAAATCCTCCTCTCCAACCAAAAATCGAATGCTCAGAATAATTCTTCACATTCACCTTCGTAATGGGATTTAGAGGTAACATAACTTCCTCTCAACTATCATACTTCACTCCAGCTTGCTCGCATAATGAAAATACCAAGGAAGCAAATCCCATACCTGTCGTAGTAGCAGAAATAGCTAAACTGATGATAGTGTGATAGATCAAAGCCCCTATGTTGATGGGCTTTCCCTCCTGAATACAATAGTTCAACGTCGCTCTTTCTCTGGTCACTTCATTGAGATGATTGGTCGGAAGCAGACGAGCATAAATGAAATAGTGCCAAGCCTTCCAAGGTGCACATAACTTTGAAGTTGGGAAATTTACTCTCCTATCATTAGTTATCTTCCAAAGTCCTCTCCCAATAGTCAAATATGAAATAATATCGTCTAACTCTGCCTTAGTAGGATATAATTCGAATAAAAACATAAAGTCTCTGGTGGTAAATGGTAAAACAAGTTGATTACCTCTGGAGTAAAAGGTACCAACTTTCCTCTAACCATAACTCGATCGTCTTGAGCCTCTGGGAGATTTGCATAAAACTCCCTCACAACAGAAATCACTGCGACGACAGAGAAACAACATAACTGTTCCCACTATTGGCGAACTATCAGGTCTTCTACCTCTCCACCAGGACTCTTGAAACATCGCTAGTGAATCAATTTTCATGAATGTAGAGCGTCACTATATCGATCTTGAGCTTTTGAACTTACAAACTTGCTCGAATCGAATGGGTTCTTTCCTATAGTCCTTTTCATTAGTGGTGCCATTCTACAAATTTGATAAATTCCTAAAATAACTTTAAAAATCAAGTTTAAATCACTATACTAAACTTCCAAAAGCACTAACTAAACTTCCCAAGCAATTTCCATAGATTTTTCTACACTTTTCACTATGATTAGTAAATTTTCAAAATCTTCCAAATGTGCTCAAAATATATGGTGAAAATCCAAAATTTTTGCATTGAAGTAAAGCTCTTACCTTAAGGAACTTGGAACCAGCAATTCTCACTCGATTCCACCAAGAAATCTTCAAATTCCACTTGTCCTAGCCATTAAAATTGCGATTTTGAGTTGGAGAAGATGATAGGAGGTGTTAAAAATGATATTTTTGGGCTTAAAATTCACTTTTAACCATTCACAAACCGGTTTTCATGAACCGACACTTAAGCGTGGGTATATGGTGCTTAGGCGCCTGCCTCTCGGATTGGCTCACGCATAAGCACGAGATGTGGCGCTTAGGTGCCAGTGCAAAATTTTTGAAATTTTAATTGTAAGTAAAATGCACTATTAGACTAAGTAAACCACCCCTAAATGGTCTCATAATACTTAAATGACTATTTTTACTTCCTATAACTCACTTCTCTCTCAAAATTCTCCATAGTAATTAATTCAATTTGAGGCTAAAAATAACACAAATTTTTACAAAAATAAACTTATACTAATTCACAAACAAGTACAAACACATTTAACACTTAGTTCTCTTTCCAAATAGTCTTGGATGAGAAAATTTTCGTAAGTACAAAACACTTAACACACATTTACAATTAAACACATAAGTAACACAAACACTAAACACAAGAAATAAACACTAACACACTTAAGAACATGACACCAAACACACAATTTCTAACACTTAACTTAATGCCACTCTTCATTAGAAGGAACAAATTCTTGTCTTTCAGTAGTCTCTCCAGGAATATAAAGTTGATAAAACAGACTGTGGTGACGAGCTATAATATTATCATCTTCGATCCACTTTTGCTGAAGGAACATCGCCTTATCCGCTTCCTCTATATAACTGGTATGACTGAATTGCATCTTAAGTTGCCACCCAATATGTTCTAGATGAGCATGCAAGTCAAACACCTTAGTCTCTAATACGGATATAGTATTCTCCATCTTGTTGATATTCTCCGATATCCCTTGAATACTAACGGCAAAGAAATCGTTATACATCTCTTGTGCACTTTGACTAATGAACTTCTTCTTCATGGCTTTTTCCTTCTTCTTCAAATCCATATCCCATGAAGACATCTTCTCTAAATTTCACTCTTTCTTAGACTTTTAGGGCTAAAAATAATCTGGGGTGAAATTCCTTCACAAAACCTTTCTATTTATAGGCATAATTCCCCCTCATACCTTCTAGACATGACTAGAAACTGCCAAGACATGTTTATTCCAACTAAATTGCAGTTATACCTTCTAGAATTTGAAATTTGCACATCTTATTAAACTGCCGCGATTAAGCGCCGGAATTGGCGCTTAAGCGCCAGTGCACATTTTTGGACCAGTCAAATTAATATCCAAATTCTCATTCTAACATATCTAGGTAACTAAATAAAGTCTAAAAATCATTAATAGCACATAATAAAATAAAAAATACTACCCAAAATTTCTTAATCAGACTCAAAACAACAATAAAAGTAAAAACACACTGATAACTATGGGCTGCCTCCCACAAAGCGCTAGGTTTTACGTCATCAACCCGACGTAACCAGTGCTCAGTCTGGTAGACTCAACATCATTCCATCATTATATTTATGTTGATCCCTTATATAATAAGGTTTCAATCTATGTCCATTCACTTTAAAAATTTTCTCAGAATTAGGATCTTTCGTATCCACAGCTCCATAAGGATAAATTTTTATCACAACAAATGAGCCCATCCACCTGGACTTAAGTTTCCCTAGAAATAATCTTAACCTTACATTATATAGCAAAACTTGTTGCCCTGACTGAAAAATTTTAGTAAGAATCTTTTGATCATGCCACATTTTCATCTTTTCTTTATAAATCTTAGCACTCTCATAAGATTCGTTTCTTATCTCTTCAAACTCATTTAATTGTAACAATTTTTTCTCACCAGCATCTTTTAAATTATAATTGAACTCTTTAATA
>JXCR01124368.1:55972-78865 GCA_002079205.1 Phalaenopsis hybrid cultivar | reverse complement strand
TACACGTTCTCACAACAAATTTAAACATCTGGATTGGCCAAATCAAGAATTAAATGAAGTGCATGGATTTAAATCATCACAACTTCTTCCAACATTAAAGATCAATACTCTCCACAACTTCCATCCAAAACTTAATTACTTATCATTTTAAGAAGAAAGATAAGGAAAACTACTCAGAATCCATGGAGAAAATAAAGCCACACTTTAGTTTAAAAGAAGAAATCATTTTCAAACCAACAACAAGTCTCGATTAAAACCAGAAATAGTAGTTTAAAAGTAGAAATCATTGTCAAACTAACAACAAGTCTCAATTAAAACCAAAAGTAGTCCAAACAAAAGATAAAAACTTATCTCAAGTCCTCCACCAAACTCTTGAAGTTTCTTTGAATCTCTTATCTTTTACACCTTAGTTTAAAAGAAGAAATCATTGTCAAACCAACAACAAGTCTCGATTAAAACCAAAAGCAGTCTAAAATAAAGATAAAACTTATCTCAAGTCCTCCACCAAACTCTTGAAGTTCCTTTGAATCTTCTTTCTCTTTTTACAATCACTCAAAACAAAATAACAAAAAGGATAAAGTAAATAAAAAGTTGTTCCTGAAAATCTCTCTAACAAAATAACAAAAAGGATAAAGTAAATAAAAAGTGGTTCCTAAAAATCTCTCCGAACTAAGTCCCGAGAAAAGAACTTTCAAAACTTGCAAATATTTTCAGGACTTTTTTCTAAGTCCTGTCTTCTTTCATTTATAGTTTTCCAAGAGGTGCCTTTGGATCTCTTCAAAATGTGTCCTGATTCGATGTATTTGCCCAAGAGATGCATCCTTTCATGATAATTTTGGTCCATGGTGGTTACAATCACTTATTAAGCCAATGGGTGCCTTAAAAACCTCTTTGAAATTCGTGAAAATTGATTTTACTCTTCTAATAACTATCACTGGCGGTTAAGCACGGGGTCTCGGTGCTTAGGCGTGGCCTTCTCTGTTTAACCGGCGCTTAAGCGCCGGATCTGGAGCTTAGACACCAAAAATTTTTTGCACATTTTTTCACATTTTTGCTCCAAATTTGATTTTTTTCACTCCTTTAAGCATTTTTTTCATTTTTACTTGTATCTGCAAGAAAAACACAAAAATACCTTTCATTAAAGTGTAATATCTCAAAAATAAGTATAAAAATGTGTCTAAAAATACTATATATTTTAGGTGTATTATAGATATAAATGTTCTCAGTTTGCTAATTATTATTGGCAATGTCAAACTTTAAGAATAGATGGTTAAGCTAAAGCGTGAAGTAATTGAATTGTGTAGTTCCTTAGGCAAGTTGAAGAAAAGGTAGCTGAGTTGAGTGACAAATGTCTCATGTTTCAAATGCATGCAAAATGCAATCACTCAGTCTGGCATAAAGTGAGTGGTAAGTTCTTACTGAAGCGACTCATTTGAACTGGCAGAATTCCTATGTAGATCACACCAGATACATGTTTTCAATTTTCTTTTATTTTATTTGTGTATATCTTTAGTATGTGTATGTATGTTTTAGTTCTATTAAAAATACGGTGGTTCATTTGTATCAAAGAGTTGTAATAATGAAAAGAATTTCTCGAATGATGATTTGTTAGCCACCTTGATTTGAATGATGATTTAATAACTTTGATTATCTTCTATGCTTTTGACTCTATTTTCAAAATCAATGAGTTTATTTTTTCAGTTTCTCCCATATCATATTTACTTTTCCATCGATATAAGATTGTTCAAGGTAGCCTTGGAACACATTTATCACGTGGGAACGATATTTTTACTTCATCTTCCTTTTGTTTTCTATTCTTCTCAGCCAATGGAGGGGTTGTTATACTTTACACAAGTTCCAAGGCTTTTGTGGAGGCAGAGTTGTCGGCAAGTATGCTAGAAAGCTTTCTTTAATAAAATACAAGGTGAAAAAAAAATAAATAAAGATATTCTGAGCTTGGAAAAAAATAGTTGGTCGACTTTGATGGATCTCTTCAATGATTGAAGTGAGAAGTCGGATGAGGCACTCTCACTCTCATTCAATCTTGGTCGAGGTATTAGTTCATCTTCTCTAAAAGATATTATACGTGGAATGGATAAGGATAAACTTTCATTCACCATTTTGCATTTGTAAGTCTTAGCATGACTTTTTCTTATTAATTGGTAAGGTCCCTTAGGAGGTCATCAAGAGATCTTAATAATGAGAAGAATAAAATAAATAATATAAAAAAATAGCTTGTTGAGGTGAAGAAAAATGTTGACGTTAACAAGACCCTTATAGAAGAGAAAAAAGGGGCTTTAGACAAATGTTATGAAGAATTGATTAGGCAGATGTCAAACACCACGGCAATTATTAATTTAGCCATGGCTTTTAATTAGTGACCGGATTGTTCGGTGGAGTGCTCAAGATTGAAGACCACATGTTTTGAACTCAAGCCTGAGTTGCATGAGCTCACAAGAATATGAGAATTTTGTAGACCCTAATGAGTTTATGAAGTTGCTATATATGACCGTCACCCAAAAAAATATGCTACAAATGAAATTTGTTGACCGAATAAAGCATTGCCAGGAAAACCTTATCAGTAAGCAAGTTATCTCTTTTGAATGGTCAAGCATAGACAAGTTTAGAAAAATATTAGAAGACATCAGTTCTAAGAAAGAAAGTGAGTATAAGAACAAGAGTGAGGTGAGTTCAACCAATATTTAATTTTTATAATGTTGTGAAGCCCAATATAATTTTTGAATTTGTATTATTCTGAAATGGAATGCTATTTTCCTTTCGCACAATATCTTACTTAATCAAAGCTTGCAGAAATATTGTAAGGCAAATTCATTGAATTTAGTTTGTAAGATTTTTATGTAAAAAAAATAATAATTTAAAATTTTTTCAACATACTTTCATAATATGTTTGATCACTATGAAAAAGTCCATAAGGTGGGTCGAGAACCTGTAAGGCTAATGGATATTAGCAAAATTTTTTAACTTATTGGATCTAACTCATCTCATTAGTAGGCTACATGTATTCATAATGGGGTGTTATTAATATAAGAAAAGTTATGCATTGTATCTCTAAATAGAATCCAATGTGTTTTATGAAGCCTTTCTCATGAGTTACCCTCATTTAAGTCTTACACTATCCATTTTCTTAAATTATTTTAGTTAAGCCGTCACAATTAATAAATCATGCCTCACGCCAGACTTTGTGTGGATTTTGTTATAGTCTTCACAAAGGTGTCCATTTAAGCTTGTCATAAAAGAGACTCATGTGTTACTCATTATGAATCTTATCATGAAAAGAGGGTCTTATTTCCATGGTTTGACCTATATTCCACGAATTCTGGGTTAATGGGATATACAATGCTTGAATGTTAACGGGCCTTCACATTTAGAGATCTTATCAAACTTTGAGGATGATGGTGAATTTTTAATATGATGCTTTGAATGATGAGAGTGGAGTTCACTAATAGCCCATCTTCATCCTTAAAATATAATGTAGTTTGATGGGGGTGATCTAGCATGAGTGAGTTCTTTGAGTTTTAAGATAAAAAAAACAATAAATGATTATAGAGCCTACAGTTGAGAGTTGTGGTCATATAAATGCTACTAAAAGTAAAAGAAAAATTTTAAGAGAAAAAATTTTAATACATTTAAATCGTAAAACTATTTATTTTATAGTGCTTTCATGCATATTGTACAATATTTAATGGCTAAAACATACAGAATAAAGGCTCATCATGCTGTCTGCTTAACCGTGTACATCTATAATGTTTGCTTACTCGCTTAAAGACTACATGCAAAATACATAACAAAGGAACAAACCCCTCTCACATTGGAATAAAAAATTAAACAATTTAAAACATATATTAATTCCTTAAGACATAATATATCAATCTCAGAATTGCAAATACATGCTGGTGTGTAATCTATATACATATTCATCTATGTATATGCTTTGTTTGTATACGCTCAATAGCTCACTAGCTAGGTTCCTAATATGTTAATTTTAACCATACAAACATATAAATTGTCCTTAAGGTTGAACAAGCTACCAATTTTTTTGTAGGCCATCTCCTGAACTCATAGAAGCCTCCCTCTTTTGCCCTCCCTCAAGCATGGTGAGGTGACTGAGCACAGCCTTTATCACCTTTATCTCACAAGTAGGGTTCATCAGGAAGGCGTCGATATCGGCAGGCGGTTGGCATGCAGACTGCATTGGAGGGACCGGTAGATGGGACATGGCTGTGGTGAGCGTCGAAAGCGGGCTAGAGAAGCAGGGAACATGCTGCACTGGGTGAAACCCCTGCAAGTTACTCATCTGGGTCTGGTTGTGATTCCCTGTTGCATGATCAAATGTGATGTATGTATCCATTAGAGGGAGGGAAGAAGAGGCGTTGTGATCGTAGTGATGTACGGTCGTTTCTGTCAGGTTTGGAGCTGTGCCTCTGCTTTTGAAGAACACTCTACATAAGCCCCAGTCCTCCTGCATGTGTTTCAGAAGATAAGTGCGATCAAATAATGTTTAGGTTGCTGAGATGAATTTTAGATTTTAGTTATTGCATTGCGAGGAATGTGATAATATGGAGCTGATTCAAAGGCAGAATTTTTTGAATAAGCTGCGATTGAATTCAAAATCACTTGCAAGTGGGAGCATTGTTCGTCATTAAAGATACACTGTAGTTGCCAAGTGGGTTTCAGAAGCAACGTGCGAGTGGGACTATAATTTATATGTGTCATTATTGTGGATAAGATCATAAGATATTTTTTTCTATTGGGTTCTGATCTAATTTTTCTTTGTTCTCCTTTTGAATTGCTTTCCTCGTTTTATAATACTGGTATTAGCTTGTTGTAATCATTTAGTAAATGTTTTTTCATTAACATTCGATTTTGAAGTAGAAAGTGTATAAGTTATAGGAAGTGGCAAATGAATACGTATGGTATTTTTTAATGTACTGCATCCAGACAAATTGGAGATGAATCTTTTACGATGAAATATTAGCTAGGTGTATTTTATAGTTTATTTTTGGCTGTTATGGAACATATTAAGTTGAATTTTTCAAGGTTGATTTTTATTAAAATTTTTGCAGTTTTTTTTCGAAATTATTGCTTATCGAACATTAAGATGATAACTTTAGACCTCAATATAGACATATATTTGACAAGATAAATTTACATGAGGAACAATAAGCATACTACCTCACCACGAGCATTAGCTAATCGTATTGTAACATGCAATGGTGGAAAGATTTGTTGAATTTCATTGGATAAATACTAAAATATAATTAAAACTGCATAAGCATCAAATGCTCATATTTGTAAACAAATAAATGATAAAGAAAATCNTAGACAAGTTTAGAAAAATATTAGAAGACATCAGTTCTAAGAAAGAAAGTGAGTATAAGAACAAGAGTGAGGAGAGTTCAACCAATATTTAATTTTTATAATGTTGTGAAGCCCTATATAATTTTTGAATTTGTATTATTCTGAAATGGAATGCTATTTTGNTAGACAAGTTTAGAAAAATATTAGAAGACATCAGTTCTAAGAAAGAAAGTGAGTATAAGAACAAGAGTGAGGTGAGTTCAACCAATATTTAATTTTTATAATGTTGTGAAGCCCAATATAATTTTTGAATTTGTATTATTCTGAAATGGAATGCTATTTTCCTTTCGCACAATATCTTACTTAATCAAAGCTTGCAGAAATATTGTAAGGCAAATTCATTGAATTTAGTTTGTAAGATTTTTATGTAAAAAAAATAATAATTTAAAATTTTTTCAACATACTTTCATAATATGTTTGATCACTATGAAAAAGTCCATAAGGTGGGTCGAGAACCTGTAAGGCTAATGGATATTAGAAAAAAATTTTAACTTATTGGATCTAACTCATCTCAGNTCATAATATGTTTGATCACTATGAAAAAGTCCATAAGGTGGGTCGAGAACCTGTAAGGCTAATGGATATTAGCAAAATTTTTTAACTTATTGGATCTAACTCATCTCATNGATTATTTAATTTTTGGCCCATTTAAATCTATAATGAAATTAAGATTCATGGTTGCACAACTGTAACAACATCACATAAAATAAATTATGGCTAAATTTTGACTTCAAGTATACTTTATTTCAAAATGTGTTGCTATATAAGTACTAATATTATTTTTTAAGTTAGATTATCCATGAAATTTAAGAACTTCTGTTGTAACTTTTAAATAAAAAATTGCACTAAATTAATAATGGCATGGTTTATACGAGCATAGCTCATGAAAGTTCAAAACAATTATAAATATGTATCTAATTCCATTAATGTTTAAGAGTAAATTGTTAACAATAATATAGGAGTAACAACTTACGACGCATATAATTTTATGGTTCATAGAGGCAAAGACATGAGTGGATCGGGTGACACAGTTCTTCCTTCCACCTCAATTCAATACTAAATTTTTTTTACAAAAAGAATCAGAGCATCAAATGAGTAACAATGAATGAATAGAGGCAAATCTCAAAAAATTATAGAATTATCGGAGAAGATATTTTAAGGGTTTGAAAAAATTTTTTTTTAACTTGCTCGACTGCCTTATATCAAGTGTGAGACCTTTCTCCAATTTTTTTTAATTACAATTGTACTTGAAATCTTCTTAAATCCATCTTCATATACCACTTGAAACTTGAAATATGAGTTAGATTTGTTGACTATTATTTTTCTGAAATCATTAATGGCTTTCATGTTCTCTTGGTATAAACCAATATCATTCTAATCACTATAACCTTCTTTTTTTAATGATATCAAACATCTTCTGTTAGTAGTATAGCTTTCATCTTGATGCTCAAATTTTTATAATCACTCTTGGTGAGCATAAGAAGTTATATGGGAGCCATTCCTTTTTTTTTCATTTTTTTTCAAGGTTATTATGGGTCTGATACCACCTTATTAGAGAAAAAGATTGATAAGTTCATATTTTGGATGGAAGAGGTATTGTATTTATGTTAGTGAATGCATACGTGATAAGAAGTTGGTATAATTAATTATACTTGGAATAAAATTGTTATTTTGGCCATATATAATATTTTGAAACATATATATATGAGATGAGTAGTTGATTATTGAATCCTCATGACTGGGGTATGAATATGCCTGATAAATACTCTTAAATAAGGCATTATTAACATCTAGTTACCATAAGTATTAACTATGCTTCATAATAAGATTAAGAACAAGACATGCATGCAGTGGTGCGCCTGATCATTATGTTGAAAATACTATACTAATCAAACCTTAAACGATGGTGAAACCCCTTAAACACTAAGTGGGTTTTATATCTATCTATAAAATGATCATGGAATAAGATGTTTAGCACGCAAAATTCAATTATACAAGAACTTCTCATGAATTATTTTAAACAAGAGAATCAAAATATTTTAACATGGATCACTATTATTTTGGATATTTGAAGTCTTATATTGTACGGGTAAGTGGTCATTGATATTATTGAGGGTGGTGGGGAGGATGAATTTTTGAATAAGTTTGTAAATGTTAGTTTTAGCTATTCCAGACACGTTATGAGTTTTTGTTGGGTTAAATATGATTTCTAGAAGTATAAGAATTATAGGAAATGGCTTTAGAAGGGGTTAAGGAGTGACGATGGGTTGAGTAAAACATTCTATTGATCAAAGGATAGAGTACAATTGATTGGAGTTAGATTATGTGAATGCTATATGCAGAGGAGTGGCAATCATAAAGTTGGATTGACTTACGAAATCACATTTTACTAAAAAAAGACGTATTGAAATCATGTAGTATCAATTAACTGAATAAATACCAACGATTTTGCATTTTAAAAGGAGAGAAACATAGGGGATAAACCTTATATGGGTAAACAAGAAGTGAGAGCTAAGGAGGTGCAGAGCATGATCGAGTAAAATAGAGAGCTAGAATAAGATGATAATATGGCATGTAAGCAAAAGGGGTTACACAAAGTCAAGTGAGCGGGGTTGAGAGAATTATAAGGATTTTTTTTTTTGAGTTCAGAGGTAGGTTTGATTTAGTGTTTAAAGTTCAATTTAAAAAGCTTAAATTTGCTTTATACTTTAAGATAATTCTTTTTACTAGGCTTTTGAGGGAGATTTATTTTATATAAAATAATTAGAGCCTTCGAAAATGGAAGAGGAAAAAATGGAACATTTAGATATGATTTAGATAAACATAAAAAAAATTATGGAATCCCATAGTTTCAATTTATATTAATTAAGAATAGTTAATATTAAAAAAAAAGTTGAAACTTCATGAATTTAATATAATATGAAATTTATTTTATATGCTTTATATGATTAATTCAATCATTATAGAGATTATAAGTAGTGTNTCAATTTATATTAATTAAGAATAGTTAATATTAAAAAAAAAGTTGAAACTTCATGAATTTAATATAATATGAGATTTATTTTATATGCTTTATATGATTAATTCAATCATTATAGAGATCATAAGTAGTGCTTATTTTTCATTTTTTTATAAATAAAGATAATTGGAATCATTAAGGTATAAAATTATGAACATTGATTCTATATATTATAAATAAGAATTAACGAATTGTTGCATTATAGTTTTCGAAAGGAAACATTCACTTATAATTTACTATAAATTTAATTAAAATATATATGAATGATTTATAATACTAGTGACTCATAAGTTATAAATACAATGTAACACATTTGTTAGGAATTAATGAGTGATTTAAGTTCTATGAATGACTATAAGTAAGATTAAGTAAACATAAATCAAATTTGATAAAAAAAAAGTGATATTTTAAATGATCATATTCCATAGTTATCTTATTCTTAAACTATTTGAAAAACTACTTGAAAAATCTACGATGAAATTGAGGTTGAGAAATAATATTTCTAAATCTTTTCAGTGTATACTTTTTCTTCTATATTATAATAATAAAAAAATTGCTTCTCCAAATTTAAATGCATGTAATTAATGAAAAAAGTAATTATTTAGATAATCTTTTACTATAAATTTAATCATAATTATCTTTTCTATTAAAATTATTTGACATGTTGAAATGAATTTTATAATTATCTTAGTATGTTTTTTATCTTATGTAGATATCGATTAATCAAGTTCATCTCTAGATAATACTAGTCAGGGCAGTTAAACTAGAATAAAATTAAGAAACCTATTGACTTTGAAGTAGCTTAAATAGTATAATTTTTGAAAATAACATTATAAAATTAACTAAATAAAAGAAAATGAAAAGAAAAGCTATACATTGAGTTCTACTCACTCNGTTAAACTAGAATAAAATTAAGAAACCTATTGACTTTGAAGTAGCTTAAATAGTATAATTTTTGAAAATAACTTTATAAAAATAACTAAATAAAAGAAAATGAAAATAAGAAGCTATACATATAGTTCTACTCACTCATATTAATTAATGTTCATGATCTCCAACATTTTTTATAGTTACGATAAAATAAAGTAAAGTAATTTTTTTATCAATTTATTTTATTTAATAAAAATACATTAATTTTTCCAAACTCATTTTAAAATATTATAGTTTAGATTTATGACGTATTAATTGAATTTATCAAAAGCTCATATATATTTTTTAAATTCATATTGCTAGGATAAAATCTCAAGATAAATAATTGGAGGAAAACGAGAATCTATATAACACAAATGCAACTATACTAGAAAACAATACTTATTTTAAAATTACTTTATTTTTATTTTCAAATTAATTTGGCCATTTATTTTGAAATTTCGTTTGCTGTGTTAAAAGTTGTTAATATTTGAAAGAATAATTAATTATTTATTGATATTAGTTAATGGTAATAAATGCAATCATGTAATTACAGTCTGATCATTAAATTAGCTAAATCCAAATCACTTATCACTTAAGAAAGCTTAAATTATTATGGAAGATATAAATGGAAAAGTGATTAAAATAATTTTTTTCAAAATAATAAGTACAAATATCTAACTTGGACGGATTAAGATATTTAAAGATTGGCATTTTAAGTGAGAGAGTAACAAGTAAATTAAATCATATGAATTGGAAAGTGTATCAAGTTTATAAGATGAAGTAGGTAAGATGAAGTGTGGACAGTGAGTGTTGGCATAATAATAATGTCTTGTATAATTTTTGAATTAGTCTACAATAATAATATAGTATTTAAAGTCATAAATAAAATAAATAAGTGAGGCCCATACCTTAGAAAAGATAATTTCAAGAGGATGAAATGAGATAATTGAGGAAGTAATGAATAACCTTGTGTGAATTTTATTTTAATTGACAAACATTGTGCATGACATTTAATTGATAAAAGATGACTTGGTAAACATAATGAAATTGAGAGGTAATATATTTGAAAATATATAAGCTCAAAGTCTTAATATGGATTGACACTTTGACTTCTTGTCTTGACATTAACAAAATGAACTAATAAAATAAAGAACTTGACAGAGGAGTGGCCCTTAGTACACACATTTTTTGATATGCAAATTTAAGAGGATTGCATAGTTCCAACATTTTCACATGAAAAGAATCAGGTAAGAAAACTAATACAAGCGGGATACATAGTGGGTTGAAAACAATTGATGATGCATTGATATATAATAATGAGAGGAGTAAGGCACTAACAAAATTAGATACCAATTGATGCATAGTGCACGGGATGATAACTAAATGAGGGCTAGGTGATCCTGGCAAGGAAACTATTTATGAAAGAGACCCACAATTATAATAAAATGACAAGGAAATTAGGTTAGTTGTTCGATAGGACTGGGGTGAGATATTGACGTGGAATAGAGTGTGAGGTTCAAAATTTATCATATATTCTGCATTCAAAATGACTAATTGTCTTTTATACATACATATATACATATATACATATATACATGTATGTATATATGTATATATTTTTAAGGTAATGACCAAAAGCTATTAAATGAGCCCCGACAATTCNAGACGTATTGAAATCATGTAGTATCAATTAACTGAATAAATACCAACGATTTTGCATTTTAAAAGGAGAGAACATAGGGGATAAACCTTATATGGGTAAACAAGAAGTGAGAGCTATGGAGGTGCAGAGCATGATCGAGTAAAATAGAGAGCTAGAATAAGATGATAATATGACATGTAAGCAAAAGGGGTTACACAAAGTCAAGTGAGCGGGGTTGAGAGAATTATAAGGATATTTTTTTTTTTGAGTTCAGAGGTAGGTTTGATTTAGTGTTTAAAGTTCAATTTAAAAAGCTTAAATTTGCTTTATACTTTAAGATAATTCTTTTTATTAGGCTTTTGAGAGAGATTTATTTTATATAAAATAATTAGAGCCTTCGAAAATGGAAGAGGAAAAAATGGAACATTTAGATATGATTTAGATAAACATAAAAAAAATTATGGAATCCCATAGTTTCAATTTATATTAATTAAGAATAGTTAATATTAAAAAAAAAGTTGAAACTTCATGAATTTAATATAATATGAGATTTATTTTATATGCTTTATATGATTAATTCAATCATTATAGAGATCATAAGTAGTGCTTATTTTTCATTTTTTTATAAATAAAGATAATTGGAATCATTAAGGTATAAAATTATGAACATTGATTCTATATATTATAAATAAGAATTAACGAATTGTTGCATTATAGTTTTCGAAAGGAAACATTCACTTATAATTTACTATAAATTAAATTAAAATATATATGAATGATTTATAATACTAGTGACTCATAAGTTATAAATACAATGTAACACATTTGTTAGGAATTAATGAGTGATTTATGTTCTATGAATGACTATAAGTAAGATTAAGTAAACATAAATCAAATTTGATAAAAAAAGTGATATTTTAAATGATCATATTCCATACTTATCTTATTCTTAAACTATTTGAAATACTACTTGAAAAATCTACGATGAAATTGAGGTTGAGAAATAATATTTCTAAATCCTTTCAGGGTATACTTTTTCTTCTATATTATAATTATAAAAATATTGCTTCTCCAAATTTAAATGCATGTAATTAATGAAAAAAGTAAATATTTAGATAATATTTTACTATAAATTTAATCATAATTATCTTTTCTATTAAAATTATTTGACATGTTGAAATGAATTTTATAATTATCTTAGTATGTTTTTTATCTTATGTAGATATCGATTAATCAAGTTCATCTCTAGATAATACTAGTCAGGGCAGTTAAACTAGAATAAAATTAAGAAACCTATTGACTTTGAAGTAGCTTAAATAGTATAATTTTTGAAAATAACATTATAAAATTAACTAAATAAAAGAAAATGAAAAGAAAAGCTATACATTGAGTTCTACTCACTCATATTAATTAATGTTCATGATCTCCAACATTTTTATAGTTACGATAAAATAAAGTTAAGTAATTTTTTTATCAATTTATTTTATTTAATAAAAATACATTAATTTTTCCAAACTCATTTTAAAATATTATAGTTTAGATTTATGACGTATTAATTGGATTTATCGAAAGCTCATATATATTTTTTAAATTCATATTGTTAGGATAAAATCTCAACATAAATAATTGGAGGAAAAAGAGAATCTATATAACACAAATGCAACTATACTAGAAAACAATACTTATTTTAAAATTACTTTATTTTTATTTTTAAATTAATTTGACCATTTATTTTGGAGTTTCTTTTGCTGTGTTAAAAGTTGTTAATATTTGAAAGAATAATTAATTACTTTTTGATATTAGTTAATGGTAATAAATGCAATCATGTACTTACAGTCTCATCATTAACTCGTATTTTGGTAACTCTTAAGTAATTACAGTTTCATCAGTAACCTAATATAAAAGTTAGCTAAATCCAAATCACTTATGACTTAAGAAAGCTTAAATTATTATGGAAGATATGAATGGAAAAGTGATTAAAATAATTTTTTTCTAAATAATAAGTACAAATATCTAACTGGCCGGATTAAGATATTTAAAGATTGGCATTTTAAGTGAGACAGTAACAAGTAAATTAAATCATATGAATTGGAAAGTGTATCAAGTTTATAAGATGAAGTAGGTAAGATGAAGTGTGGACAGTGAGTGTTGGCATAATAATAATGTCTTGTATAATTTTTGAATTAGTCTACAATAATAATATAGTATTTAAAGTCATAAATAAAATAAATAAGTGAGGCCCATACCTTAGAAAAGATAATTTCAAGAGGATGAAATGAGATAATTGAGGAAGTAATGAATAACCTTGTGTGAATTTTATTTTAATTGACAAACATTGTGCATGACATTTAATTGATAAAAGATGACTTGGTAAACATAATGAAATTGAGAGGTAATATATTTGAAAATATATAAGCTCAAAGTCTTAATATGGATTGACACTTTGACTTCTTGTCTTGACATTAACAAAATGAACTAATAAAATAAAGAACTTGACAGAGGAGTGGCCCTTAGTACACACATTTTTTGATATGCAAATTTAAGAGGATTGCATAGTTCCAACATTTTCACATGAAAAGAATCAGGTAAGAAAACTAATACAAGCGGGATACATAGTGGGTTGAAAACAATTGATGATGCATTGATATATAATAATGAGAGGAGTAAGGCACTAACAAAATTAGATACCAATTGATGCATAGTGCACGGGATGATAACTAAATGAGGGCTAGGTGATCCTGGCAAGGAAACTATTTATGAAAGAGACCCACAATTATAATAAAATGACAAGGAAATTAGGTTAGTTGTTCGATAGGACTGGGGTGAGATATTGACGTGGAATAGAGTGTGAGGTTCAAAATTTATCATATATTCTGCATTCAAAATGACTAATTGTCTTTTATACATACATATATACATGTACATATACATATATCTATACAATTATATATCTATATAAATATATGTATATATGTATGTATACATGTATATATTTTTAAGGTAATGACCGAAAGCTATTAAATGAGCCCCGACAATTGTTGGGTGTGCTAAATATTCGAGTGCTACACCCTACATATGGGTGGATTCAAATCCTTGACCTGAGGGGACTTACTAACTGCAGAAAAGGCTGCTCTACCAACATGCAACAGTACGCGAGCGCCGTGTTTTTAGCTAAATTGGTAGAGCATCCATTTCGGCGGTGTAAGTCCCCTCTGGTCTGGGGTTTGAGCTCCCGTGTTCTGGGTTTTGTATTCGAGTGCTTAGGCGCATTAGGGATGGTCGGGGCTAGACTAATTGCCTCCGACCATTTCTTTTTATATATATATATATATATATATATATATATATATTTATATGAATAATTAGAGGTGTGCATTGTTTGGCCAATACCGAAACATTAAACTAATCATTACAAATTTAATTTATTCGGTTTAGTTTCAAAATAACCAAAAAATTGAAGATTTAAAATTAAATGGAAGAATCATGAAATTACTTGATATTGTACATATAAGATATATAATTATTGATGTTTATTCAAAATCGAAGTCCAATTTTAGCTTATTTATAACCATCATTTGTGATAGCTTTTCGACAAAACTTTTATGCTGGCTCATTCCTCATCATTTAAACTAAATAAATTCTGTCAATCCGGGTTCATCAAAATTTTAATTGGTTAGATTTTTTGGATCTTTGATAATGCAATCAATTTGATCAATTTAAAATTCAAACCATCCAAACCAATCGAATACTCGCCCAACATAACTTAAAATTTTAAATAACAAATGTCAGAACATTCAAAAGCGTCTTGCAAAAAACAAAAAAAAAATAATAATAATAATAATAAGCATCGACTTTAGGAGTATTAAATAATTAAAAGCATCAAAATTTCTGGAGTTTCATTTGTGTAATGCTGTAAACATTAACTTGGTTGTATACCACTAAAATTTTTAATATTATTCACAAACTATTATAGCCTACAGATTCCTAAGAAGTACAACAAATAGTGGGTGGTAACCTAAACAAAATAANAATGCTGTAAACATTAACTTGGTTGTATACCACTAAAATTTTTAATATTATTCACAAACTATTATAGCCTACTGATTCTTAAGAAGTACAACAAATAGTTGGTGGTAACCTAAAGAAAATAAACCAATATTTCAATAGAAAATAACCCTTTAATAATCCTAAGGACAAACAACCTTCCTCGCAACCCCATACTGTACATCGAATGGGATGTTTCAGATACCAATTATAATCAATAATGATAATTCAGTTAGGTCAAACTTATTTATTTTGGCAAGAAATATGCTTAAACCCAAATATTGATTGGCCGTAATCAATTGATCGGCCAAGTCCCAATCTATGCCCGTCAAATATCTACACACAAGCGCGCGCACACACACACACATATAGAGAGAGAGAGTCATTATAAAATATATGAATAGTTTCGAGANACCAATATTTCTATAGAAAATAACCCTTTAATAATCCTAAGGACAAACAATCTTCCTCACAACCCGATACTGCACATCGAATGGAATGTTTCAGATACCAATTATAATCAATAATGATAATTCAGTTAGGTCAAACTTATTTTTTTTGGCAAGAAATATGCTTAAACCCAATTATTGATTAGCCGTAATCAATTGACCGGCCAAGTCCCAATCTATGCCCGTCAAAGATCTACACGCAAGCGCGCGCGCGCGCACACATATATAGAGAGAGAGTCAGTATAAAATATATGAATAGTTTCGATGATAAATTACATATCTAAATTAATTGAAACGCTTATAACTATCCAATTTTCAAAATATTTTTGGAAATTTATGTACATACCACACAATTCTTATGTGTTTATTACACCTAATGAAAAATTTTATCATTAACGCTAATGGATTTTAGCTGAGCCAAAGCTATGACAAGAAGAATTGAAATATATAGTTTAGAGTATAAGCACTCTGACGTAACAAATGTTGAGTATATATATATATATATATATATTCGAATTATATTAATTTAATAAGACAAACTGCTANTGAAATATATAGTTTAGAGTATAAGCACTCTGACGTAACAAATGTTGAGTATATATATATATATATATATATATATATTCGAATTATTTTAATTTAATAAGACAAACTGCTATTTTTCTTTCTTAATTACTTCTGTGCTTCTCTATGTTTTTTGGTGCATGTGTGTCTTTGTACTTTGATTCTGATACCTTTTATTTGCATGGTTAGATTACTGGAACAAATCTTGCCTTTTCTGATCTTCTGCTCTATGTCATGTTAATTTGACATACTGAAATATCATTTTTTTTTATTTCTCTGTAACGCTTTATTGCAATTTAAGAGAACAATTTATTGTCTGATGCTGCATGAGATAGTAACCTGTAGTGAAGTAATACACTTTCTTTCACTTTTGTTGTAGTTCCCATTTGAAAGAATGCTTTCTTATAAGTACTCGTCTTACACTTGAATGAAAGAATGCTTTCTTATCAAAATAGGTACTGCTTTGGTGAATAAGATTATGCATTTATTCAAATGAATGTAGCCTGGCAATTAGATTTAGAAAAATAATACCGATCGAAATTTAGAATAGATCATAAATATTATTTATAAAATTAATAGTAAATGATGTTGGTGAATGGAATAATTGACATTCTCTAATATATAATAATATAACATATATAATGGATGTAAAAGGACCAAATGATCTCTAAAAAAAAAGTGAAAATTGATTTTTGAAAAGATGAATGAAGCTATTGTTGTTGAAGCCAAATTAAAATTTATATGAATGGAAACAGTGAATAATAATATGAATTAATAACAACCTAATTGTCAGTCTTAAAAAAAAGGAAATAAATATTCAGTTGCACTACATCGTTATCCTAACTACAAAACTTCCGTGAGAAACTTACGGAAATTGTGCGNATATGAATGGAAACAGTGAATAATAATATGAATTAATAACAACCTAATTGTCAGTCTTAAAAAAAAGGAAATCAATATTCAGTTACACAACATCGTTATCCTAACTACAAAACTTCCGTGAGAAACTTACGGAAATTGTGCAAAAACAAGCTGTTCTGCAATAAAAGTAAAAGGACTCATTTTTGGACTAAAAAGATAAACATCATGTATATATATTTATCACAATTTAAATCTTTTTTTGAATAGATCGTTGCAAATGATAGAGACATGTTGCTCAATTTTTTAATCTTACAAGAAATCCCTATCTACAGTACCAAATCTTATAATAAAAAAAAAAGCAATAAAAAAACATATCTTACATATTATTCACAAAATTTAGGAATTGTTTCCTTTACAGGAACGAATAAACTGGCAGGAAAGTTGTAGCTTTCAGTTTTAGGTTTCTACTAATAATGATGACTTTTGAATAAACAAGAAATGCTTATTTTCTTGTTTTTGAGCTTTCATATTAGTTTCTGGTTTCTAGAAATAGGAGACTGACTTAAAAGCTATCATTTCTGATGACGTAAGGGTTATTTTCTAGTTTCTACAACTATATATAAGGCCGTGGAACTATACGCATAAAGTTAGAGTGCTATTATGGAAGCAAACACTGCAAAGCTAATATGTCCCATGGCAGAAATTAAGAAGGAAAAGTATGGAACATTATTNTGATCACGTAAGGGTTATTTTCTAGTTTCTACAACTATATATAAGGCCGTGGAACTATACGCATAAAGTTAGTGCTATTAAGGAAGCAAACACGGCAAAGCTAATATGTCCCATGGCAGAAATTAAGAAGGAAAAGTATGGAACATTATACAAATATTAATTTCAAGTTGGAGAAATAAATAAATCAGTATGAAGCACTAGCAGGAAAGGATAATTCCAACAGAATATAAAAAAAATAAAAAAAACAAACAAAAAGGCATATCCCTTTAGAATAAATCCAAAAAAGCCTCTGGAGAACTACTAATATTGAGAGGAAATTAAACTAATAAAATAAAATATTTTTGGGGAGCCAAAGCCTCCCATCACCAGGTCATTGAGCCTTTTACAAAAACTAATAATTTCATATAAAAGGATTAATATTTACGGTGAAGGTTACAATAATTAAAATAAATATGCATAATCTTATTCGCCAAAGCAGGACCTATTTTGATAGCGCTAATGACTCCTAAGTTTGATATTCAAGTTTAAGACGAGTACTTCTACTGGGAACTGCATACAAAAGTGAAATAAAAAGTGTTTTTTTTTCTTTATATTAAGTAATCACAACCTCACCACAGCTTACAATCTCATGCAGTATTAGACATAAAATTGTTCTCTTAATTGCAGTATCGTTTTACAGAGATTCAAAAAAATTATATATCAGTATGTCGANAGCGCTAATAACTCCTAAGTTTGATATTCAAGTTTAAGACGAGTACTTCTACTGGGAACTGCATACAAAAGTTAAAGAAAAAGTGTATTTTTTTTTCTTTATATTAAGTAATCACAACCTCACTACAGCTTACAATCTCATGGAGTATTAGACATAAAATTGTTCTCTTAATTGCAGTATCGTTTTACAGAGATTCAAAAAAAGTTATATATCAGTATGTCGCATTAACATGCAACCACATACAGATAGAAGATCAGAGAAGGCAAGATTAGCTCCAGTAATTTAAGCATGCAAAATAAAAATATCTGAATCAAAGCACAAAGACGAACATATGCACCAAAAACCATAGAAAAACACAGAAAAAAAATAGCAGTTTGTGTGTTAACAAATTAAAATAGAAGAGTAAAGTCTTGGTTGCAGTGATGAAAAAATAACCTGGAAGTTCCCACGGTTCACACTTGTTGAGATCAACGTCGACCAACATGAGGCAGCAGTGAAAAGTTCCATTTTCGGTTCCAGATATTTTGTTTTCAAGGTAGTCACAGACTAACTCGTCATCTCGTGGATGAAACCGAAAACCTGGAGGCAGCCTTGCCTCTATCATGCTCAAAGCGCTCATGTTTTTGATAAGAGAAGAGAAGAGGAAACTAGAGTCGGAGAAAGAGGGGAGGGAAGCGATGACGATGGAGACACTTGGGGGAGGTGCTGAAATCCAGCATAAGGGGCAAGTTCTCGAATAAATAAGTAGAGAAAGTCAAGCGGGTGCTATATGAGAAATGATACACAGCCGCGGTTGTCCTCCTGCCCAAAATGACCCTGCTGCTACAGGAATATTTACCTGTGGAGAACACGTGCATAATTTTCTCCCAATAACTTCTCAATAAATATCGAGAAAATATGAAAGTATATTAGTAGATTATGAAAATGTAACCGCGGAGGATATTGACTTCAAATAACGCCGAAAATATTCCGCAATACTCTGCAATAACCCAACAATAACCTTCGCAGATGTTATTTAGAAGTTATTTAGAAATTATTAGGAGGGGATTACACAAAGAGAGCTACGTGCGTTCTCCGTACTTAAATATTTCTCCTGATGCTAAGGTGCGAGGACTTACGAGCTCAAAAAGTGAACTAATGAAATATGGCTAAATGAGAAGGTTATTGCTCAACTAAAGGGTAGAACGGCATACGCGACAGAATTTAAGCTATTCTTATAAAATTCCAAGGTGGTGAATCTAGAAAAATACAAAAGAGTATTTAGAAGTCGACGGCTATAATTAAATTTTCGTTGGACAGGAAATTTCGTGGAACATAAGTGAGTCTTTTTTAATGGCCCAACCGTCATCGGTTGAACCTTAGTTTCTCCATTCGTCCCTTTGTGTGCTATTTGACTCCCGCTCTACTGAGCTGCACATTGACCGACCTTAAACAACCAATAAAAAATCAATTTTTTTTATTCCTTGGGAGGCTTGATGGCAATTCTGTTCTATTTTGTTCTCACAATTTTAATTATAGATTTATTGATCGGAAATTTCAATTTTGAATAATTAAATTTAGGGTTGATTTTTTTTTTCTAAATAAAAAAGGTTACATCTATATTTCTTTGTCAAAAAGAAACTTGGCTTGAAAAATGAATTACAATTTTTATGATGAGATTTAGATTTTATATTGTNTATATGAGAAATGATACACAGCCGCGGTTGTCCTCCTGCCCAAAATGACCCTGCTGCTACAGAAATATTTACGTGCGGAGCACACGTGCATAATTCTCTCCCAACGGCTTCTCAATAGATATCAAGAAAATATAAAAGTATAATAGTAGATTATGAAAAATGTAACCGCGGAGGATATTGACTTCAAATAACGCCGAAAATATTCCGCAATACTCTGCAATAACCCAACAATAGCCTTCGCAGATGTTATTTAGAAGTTATTTAAAAGTTATTGGGAGGAGATTACACAAAGAGAGCTACGTGCGTTCTCCGTACTTCCGTACTCGTACTTCCGTACTTAAATATTTCTCCTGCTGTTAAGGTGCAAGGGCTTACGAGCTCAAAAAGTAAACTAATGAAATATGGCTAAATGAGAAGGATATTGCTCAACTAAAGGGTAGAACGGCATACGCGACAGAATTTAAGCTATTGTTATAAAATTCCAAGGTGGTGAATCTAGAAAAATACAAAAGAGTTTTTAGAAGTCGACGGCTATAATTAAATTTTTGTTGGACAGGAAATTTCGTGGAACATAAGTGAGTCTTTTTTAATGGCCCAACGGTCATCGGTTGAACCTTAGTTTCTTCATCCGTCTCTTTGTGTGCTATTTGACTCCCGCTCTACTGAGCTGCACATTGACCGACCTTAAACCACCAATAAAAAATCAAATTTTTTTATTCTTTGGTAGGCTTGATGGCAATTCTGTTCTATTTTGTTCTCACAATTTTAATTATAGATTTATTGATTGGAAATTTCAATTTTGATTAATTAAATTTAGGGTTGATTTTTTTTTTAAATAAAAAATGTTACATCTATATTTCTTTGTCAAACAGAAACTTGGCTTAAATGAAATTTATTCTTTTCGTAGAACTATAAATTTTGTGGGTAAATACAAAATATTTTCTTAAATTTAATTTCCTTATTCAACAATGCTAGATGTGATATATTTATTATTATATATCAATAAAGACACATAGGCTGGCAAAGCACAATAAGTATCCCAAACACGTATTAGGGAAGGGAATATACATGTATCTTTGAAGAAGTTATGGGACCAATAACAATGCCAATTCGATAACCCTCATCCCTTCACTTCAGCTTAGTGGGGGTTTTATTTCTAGTCAGACTAGTTGCCGAGTAATAGGAACTGAGTACCAGTTATCAAGTACTAGCTACCTGGTACTTATTACCGAGTCCTATATACTAAGTACCAATTGTTTAGTACCGGTTGTTGATACCAATTGTCGAGTACTAGTTACCTAGTACTTGCTACAAAGTACCAGTAGCTGAGTACCAGATGTCAAGTGCAAGTTGTCGAGTACCAATTATTTTCAAGCATCTTGGTCAAGTGTTAGTTGTCCAGTTCCAACAACCTAGTACCAACTGTTAAGTACAAGTTACCATGTATTTCTTGATCGTTCATCGAGGACAAAGGGCAAGCCTTCATCATTCAATCTCATCTTCCCACAACAGGATTGGCTGCACCCATGTAGATAATTGTATTTTAGTCAATTTAATCTCATTTTTTGTATCTTTTTTGCATTATTTCATGTGGATTGATCATTCGTAACTCTAAAAAAGGAGAATAAAGGGGTTCACTAGAAAAAAAGCCTTAGTCAGATGGGTGATGACATTTCTTTCACATCATTCCCTAAGAAAAATAAGGTCCACAAAAGTGGTGTGATCAACATCTTAAAATTAATGCAAAGTGAGTATGGATCATTTCAAAAACTAGATAAGGAGCTTTCACCGAGAGGGAACCCGATGTAAAGAATATAACAATAAAATAAAGTGCATGCAAGTGTACGATTTAGCAAAGAATTAGATAAAAACACTATTGACTATGATCTGAGAGTTACTGAATTATGTAATACCATCTACATTTCGCATGAGTGAGTTACCAAAATTTAGACTTAAGGGAACTCAACCATCATTTTTTTGCGAAGAAAGATGATAAAATCTACTATCCTGATGACAACGATAAAGGGAAAGAAACAAAGACTACAATAGAATACTTTTTTGTGGTATGTATAATTATATGTATGTGTGTATCTATGAGTAAACTTTGATATATATATATATATATATATATGCATGTAAGAAATTGTTTCCCCCAATGAAGTTTGTGTTATTATTTTTTGCTACTCTCTGACTGACACGTGGCTTTTTGATGTCATGTTGATTCAAATATTCAGAGTGTTCAAATAATCAAGCGCATCACCGAGGGGTTTGACTACTCGAACAAAGAAAGTGTTGGATATCAGTATTGGTTTGCGAATAAATATGATAGGTGATCCGAGTTTTTGTGTGTATGTGCTGTAAATATCTTTCAATACTACAACGCACACACGACAACACAATTAGTAAATATACAGGTCAATCACAATAAAATTACTTCAATATAAATAATTATATATTTTAAAATCTTTAACCTGTCAAACCTAATGATTACGCAAGTATACGTATCACTCAAGTAATAAAGGGCTCTAATGGAGTCCTGAGTATTGATCCCATAGGGAGATGGAAATTCTTATGGTTATAATGTAAAACCAAATTATCAAACTATAAAAACTTAAGTAAGAAAAACAAATCTAAAGTAAATTTAATGTATGCTAAACGAAATGTAGCTAAAAGAACTAAGTAAATTAAACTATTTTCTAAACTTCAAAGTTAAACTTACTAAAACTAAACAAAGTTTTGTAACAAAGAGTTCAAATTTAAGAAATCATCATTCCCCTTTACAATGAGTTTATAGTTAGTAAAGTAATTATAATCATTTATAATTATATATAAAATGTATTGTGCTAAATATGAGCAATCCTATTATTTACCATTTATTGAGTGTGTAAAAATCATTAGCTAAT
>JXCR01124368.1:44934-55949 GCA_002079205.1 Phalaenopsis hybrid cultivar | reverse complement strand
GAAACATAATATATAAACAAGATTTGCTAAGAGAAGGTGAATTAAAAACAAACACAGTAAATTAAAGACACAAACAATGATGAAATAAAAATCTACAATTTACATCTATACACACAAAAAAGTTTAATAATACCACTTAAAAAACACATAAATGTCCAAATCGTAACATCAACAATAAAAAAAATCAAACAACATCAAATGAAAATAGATAATACCTCAACAAATCATTATTCATCATCTTCCTCCTCCTCCTCTTCTTCTTCTTTAAAATGTTCAAAGTTTTCATGCACATAAGGTGTAAAATTGGGCATGTAAGAAATTATGCAGTATTATCACCCTTGGTATATCTATCCATAGCCTCTTGATATGCAATATCATGTTGAACTCTTCTCTACTGATAATCATCATTTTGAGCATTCCTTGATTCCAAACCACCTATTCTATTATGCATTGCTACTATATATGATTACTGAATCATTAAATGCTCCATAATAATTTCAAGTGAATAAGTACTGGAAGTAGATGGGTAGAAGGTCTATCTCTAGTTCCAGTTCTAGATCCAACAAATGACTCGAATTTATGAAATGTGGGTTTCCCAATAGGTTTAAGTGGCTGTAAAATTTCTTCATCCTTATCAAACTCTACTTTTGATTGTTCACATAAGGTGAAAATTAGAGGAAGATAACCTAAACCACTAGTGATTCCACTTCTAGCAATATTCTGAACATTATGAAGAATGAGAGCACCAACATTGATCCCAGTTGAATATAGTAGTGTGAATTTATAAAGTTGACTTCGATTTATAAAGATGCCAAAAACTTGATGTGGTATTTTAGTAATAATAATGTTAGGCTCTTAAGATTGGGATTCTATGCAAGTATACGTATCGTTATCAAGTAATATAAAAATTTATGTTTAAGTCCCAAATATTGATCCCACGGGGAAGATTTAAGATTGAAATAATAAATTAACTAGGAAATTTACACAAATTAAACAAAATTACTGTCACTAATTTCGAATGTTTAAGATACTATCAAAGCTAAATTATTTACTAATAGCAGAATTTAAAAGCAGGTTTTAAAATTAACAAATATTAAACTATGTTTATGTGATGAAGTTTTCTAGTATGAAAAAGCATCTTTCCCACTATAATGAGTTTTTGGTGAAATGAGATGAGATAAATGATTTAAATATGTAAGTGCCAAATAAGAGAAATTTTAATTCTCTACCTTGATTCAGTGTTATAGAAAATCATTTGTTAATCTTAGGTTTAGTCCCTAAATTCGTGGCTAGGCTAGGAGGATACTCACTCCCACTCGAGAGCTCCCACTTCCCTTCACTTGAAAGCTAACTCTCATTTTAGTTTTTAAACACTAAGATAAAATTAGGGATTCCCTATTTATTTGCACTTAATTTTATGAACGAAATACTCCTTCATGGACTTAAATGTGATTCTGAATCTATTGTAGAACTCATACTCCATTTCCCGGATCATATGTTCACAACATATTTTAACAATTCAATTGACCAGNTTTTCTAAACTTCAAAGTTAAACATACTAAAACTAAACAAAGTTTTGTAACAAAGAGTTCAAATTTAAGAAATCATCATTCCCCTTTACAATGAGTTTATAGTTAGTAAAGTAATTATAATCATTTATAATTATATATAAAATGTATTGTGCTAAATATGAGCAATCCTATTATTTACCATTCATTGAGTGTGTAAAAATCATTAGCTAATCAAGAGTTTGGTCACTAAATATGTGGCTAAGTTGAGAGGGTACTGGCTCCCACTCCAGAACTCCCATTTCTCCCTCCGCTGAGGGCTAACAATCTCATTTTAGTTTGAAGCAACTGGACCAAACTGGAGATTTTAGTCCGTCACACTAAAATCTATAANAGAGAGTACTGGCTCCCACTCCAGAACTCCCATTTCTCCCTCCGCTGAGGGCTAACAATCTCATTTTAGTTTTGAAGCAATTGGACCAAATTGGAGATTTTAGTCCGTCACACTAAAATCTATAGTTCTACGCCCATCAAAATATATTTCCCCATTCATTTTCACTGAACCCCATGGACTACATTCTCACCCAAGAAATTAAATGTAACTCTTACCTTATTGTAGAAAACATAGCCCTTTCAGATCTTATGTTTCTCAACAAATTTTAACATTTCAATCGGTCTGATCAAAAAGTAAATGAAGATCAGAGTTTGAATCATCACAATTTATTGACATTTAAAACCTTACATAATAATATTAATTTTTGCAAAAACATATCTCATTGTAGAGAGAAGCATAAAGAAGACTACTCAGAATGCATGAGAAGGATACAATATAACATTAATTATATATATAAAAACAAGTTTACAAAACAAAAAAGAAAAAAAAAAACACAACTTATCTCACACTCTTCCTCAAGCATATCCCTTGAAGTTACCTTTAAGCACTTTCTTTCTTGACAATCACACTCATATCTCTCTTAGAAATGTAATGAAGATGAATTCTCTCACCTTCCCTCTCCAGTTACAACTCTGGAAGAAAATCCTCCCAAAACCTAAATCTCCTCCAAAACTTCTCTCGCCACACTCTTCACACCACCATACCACACATGACGAAGACCTCCTAGACTTCTTATTTTTAATTGAGGCGCTAGCCTTGTCTTCAAAGGAATTCAAAATTCCATCCTTTTTCTCAAGAGGCACTCCGCTTCACATCAAGAGACAAATTCCTTTCTCCAAGAGACATACCTCTTCATTCAAGAGGCATTCCAAAATGTCTAGATGCATTAAACCACTCAATGGAGCGTTTAAATTACTTGGAGCCTTTTAGAACCTCTGAAAAATAATTAATAACCACCATAATTTGTCTTAATTTATCTCTGGCGCCCCTGTCACCAGTTTACTGGAGTTCCGTGCTCTTCTTTGGATTCTAAGGCCTATTCTTTGTAAAATGGCGCCTTTGGTACCAGTATGCTGAAAAACTGCATTTTGACTCCAAATTTCTTCCTTTTTCTCTTTTTGCTTCAAATGCCTAAAATCAATATATCTGCAACAAAATATGAAAATACCCTTCTTTAAAGTGCAATATCACCAAACTTAAGCATAAATTGTATACATAAAATTACACATTTTTTGTATTAAAATCCCCAAATTTAAATGTTACTTATCCTAAAGTGACTCTTTCACTACATAAAAACATGACTTATGGTAGAGATTAACTTATAAACTTCTATAATTTGGTTTAATAAATATAATAGTATAACTTAAGAAAAACTTTTAATAACTTAGGTTAAAACTAAAAGTATAAGAACACCAAGTAGTCAAGTATAAGATTTATGAGTCTCTATTCATTTCAAAAAAAACTATAATTTGTCATATCAAAGATACTTAGAATGTCTATTTGAAAAAGAATTTCATGAGAACCTTATTAGGAAGGATGCTAATACTCAAATACAAATTTATAAAATATAATAAAGTCCTTTTCCTCAAGTTGATTCAAATGAAGACAATTTTTTATTAGGCATCTAGTCAAGCTTCTCCTCACATATTTTTCTTTTCTTTTCCTTTTTCTTTTCTATTTCTTTTCTTTTTCTTTAGGATCATTTTCAATCCTTTTTTTATTTTTTCTTTTAATGTAAAGATTAATATATCTGGATAACCTTTAATAATTTTGAACTTCACTATCCTCTTATTGAAGTTAAAAACTTCTTACCTTCCTTCACTTTCTAAATTCATATTAGTTTTGAAGATTTTTCATAAAGTCTCATTTTTTTTCTTCTTATATGAAACTCTAAGATTCTTAATACTTCAAAAATACAATTTCCATTCCTTTAAATAAAAAAAAAAACATAGTCTTATCCTTTCATAATAAATATCTTAACTCTAGNAGAATGTCTATTTGAAAAAGAATTTCATGAGAACCTTATTAGGAAGGATGCTAATACTCAAATACAAATTTAGAAAATATAATAAAGTCCTTTTCCTCAAGTTGATTCAAATGAAGCCAATTTTTTATTAGGCATCTACTCAAGCTTATTCTCACATATTTTTCTTTTCTTTTCCTTTTTCTTTTCTATTTCTTTTCTTTTTCTTTAGGATCATTTTCAATCCCTTTTTTATTTTTTCTTTTCATGTAAAGATTACTATATCTGGATAACCTTTAATAATTTTGAACTTCACTATCCTCTTCTTGAAGTTAAAAACTTCTTACCTTCCTTCACTTTCAAAATTCATATTAGTTTTGAAGATTTTTCATGCAGTCTCATTTTTTTTCTTCTTATATGAAACTCTAAGATTCTTAATACTTCAAAAACACAATTTCCATTCCTTTAAATAAAAAAAAACATAGTCTTATCCTTTCATAATAAATATCTTAACTCTATAATTGACCTTCATTTTTAATGATTTTTGCTTAAATTTACTAAAATATTTAAAAACAAAAGAAAGTTATCTAAAGGTAGCCTTTAATGCTAAAGGTCATGTTAAATTAGTCTTTAAAATATAGTTAATTGAGGAAAAATAAAATTTAGTTTACTTCTTTTCTAAAGAATTTTTTCTTTCCCTCAAACTTAGATTTTTTTAATAATAAGTAAAGCATTCAATACAAAAAATTGTAGGTGGAAAGAAAATAGTAAATCCATAAAAATAAGACTAACCTATAAAGGGTTCCGAACATGAAACTTGACTCTGACACATTGCATGCACTAATTTAAAAAGTACANTTTTTAATAATAAGTAAAGCATTCAATACAAAAAATTGTAGGTGGAAAGAAAACAGTAAATCCATAAAAATAGGACTAACCTGTAAAGGGTTCCGAACATGAAACTTGACTCTGACACATTGCATGCACTAATTT
This sequence comes from Phalaenopsis hybrid cultivar, assembly GCA_002079205.1. Classification (NCBI taxonomy): domain Eukaryota; kingdom Viridiplantae; phylum Streptophyta; class Magnoliopsida; order Asparagales; family Orchidaceae; genus Phalaenopsis; species Phalaenopsis hybrid cultivar. Next base: position 51,091 of record JXCR01124368.1, on the reverse strand, counting down.
AAAAATTACCGGCTTTAAAGCATTTAATGAAACATAATATATAAACAAGATTTGCTAAGAGAAGGTGAATTAAAAACAAACACAGTAAATTAAAGACACAAACAATGATGAAAGAAAAATCTACAATTTACATCTATACACACAAACAAGTTTAATAACACCACTTACAATACACATAAATGTCCAAATCATAACATCAAGAATAAAAAAAATCAAACAACATCAAATGTAAATAGATAATACCTCAACAAATCATCATTCATCATCTTCCTCCTCCTCTTCTTCTTCTTCTTTAAAATCTTCAAAGTTTTCATGCACATAAGGTGTAAAATTGGGGCATGTAAGAAATTATGCAGTATTATCACCCTTGGTATATCTATCCATAGCCTCTTGATATGCAATATCATGTTGAACTCTTCTCTAGTGATAATCATCATTATGAGCATTCCTTGATTCTAAACCACCTATTCTATTATGCATTGCAACTATATATGATTACTGAATCATTAAATGCTCCATAATACTTTCAAGTGAATAAGTACTGGAAGTAGATGATCCTGTAGCTGAGGTAGAAGGTCTATCTCTAGTTCTAGTTCTAGATCCAACAAATGACTCGAATTTATGAAATGTGGGTTTCCCAATAGGTTTAAGTGGTTGTAACATTTCTTCATCCTTATCAAACTCTACTTTTGATTGTTCACATAAGGTGAAATTTAGAGGAAGATAACCTAAACCACTAATGATTCCACTTCTAGCAATATTCTGAACATTATGAAGAATGAGAGCACCAACATTGATCCTAGTTGAATATAGTTATGTAAATTTATAAAGTTGACTTCGATTTATAAAGATGCCAAAAACTTGATGTGGTATTTTAGTAATAATAATGTTAGGCTCTTAAGACTGAGATTCTATGCAAGTATACGTATCGTTATCAAGTAATATAAGAATTTATGTTTAAGTCCCAAATATTGATCCCACGGGGAAGATTTAAATTTGAAATAATAAATTAACTGGGAAATTTACACAAATCAAACAAAATTACTGTCACTAATTTCGAATGTTTAAGATACTATCAAAGCTAAATTATTTACTAATAGCAGAATTTAAAAGCAGGTTTTAAAATTAACAACTATTAAACTATGTTTATGTGATGAAGTTTTCAAGTATGAAAAAACATCTTTCCCACTATAATGAGTTTTTGGTGAAATGAGATGAGATAAATGATTTAAATATGTAAGTGCCAAATAAGAGCAATTTTAATTCTCTACCTTGATTCAGTGTTATAGAAAATCATTTGTTAATCTTAGGTTTAGTCCCTAAATCCGTGGCTAGGCTAGGAGGATACTCACTCCCACTCGAGAGCTCCCACTTCCCTTCACTTGAAAGCTAACTCTCATTTTAGTTTTTAAACACTAAGATAAAATTAGGGATTCCCTATTTATTTGCACTTAATTTTATGAACGAAATACTCCTTCATGGACTTAAATGTGATTCTGAATCTGTTGTAGAACTCATACTCCATTTCCCGGATCATATGTTCACAACATATTTTAACAATTCAATTGACCAGATTGAAAAATAAATTAAGAGCGTAGTTGAAAAACCATCACAATTTATTTTAAATTTTAACATTGGCACATCCACATTATCTATTCATTTCAGCATATCTCAGAGTAGGGAGAAAGATAAAGGAATCTACTCAGACTTCATGAGAAAGATATAACAAAACGTAAATTTCATATATAAAAGAAAGTTCATATAACAATAATAAACAAACAACATTTATCTGAAACTCTTTCTCAAAGTAAATCTTTTGTAGCCTCTCTTAGGAAATGTAGGAAGAAGAAATCTCTCACTTCTCTTCCTCTCCAACACTTCTTAGAGAAGTATTCACACTTAAACTCACCACAAAAACTCAAAACTATAAATATAATAACTAACTAATGGTGTGGAATGTCATGGAATGTAGGTGTGTGAAGAGAAAAATTGAAAATGAGTGGAAGAAGTTGAAATGGTGCAGGGGGGTTTCTGATCAAATATCGGCCTTAAATAGAGCCTAGGTCGGTTCTCTAATAGGTGCATCCAAAAACTCTTCAAAAAGCATTAAAATTTTTCGAATCTTCTAGAAACAGGCTTTGCACCGACGATGGTGCTGTTGGCGCCCATCCTGGCTCTGTCGCCGCCAGAGGCCACCTAATTAATTCCTTCTTCTTTGTCAAATGACACCATCAGCAGCCTGTCTGGTGCCTTTGGTGCTAAACAAATTTTCAACTGGGCGCCGACGACGCTGGAAAAATTTTTCAACTTCTCCATTTTGATTACAAATTTCATTATTTTTGCTCCAAGCCCTTAAAATCAACAACTTGTAATAAAACATAAAAAACTTGCTTCCTTTTTGCTTTAAGCCCTAAAAATCAATAACCTGCAAGAAAACATCAAAATACCTTTTTTTGCTTTAAGTCCTAAAAATCAATAACCTACAAGAAAACATCAAAATACCTTCCATTAAAATATATCACCAAAAATGAGTATAAAATATGGGTCTAAAAATGCATATATTTTTGGTGTATCAAATATCAACAGCCTTCATTTATTGTATGCAAAAATTCAATACTGCTCTCTCTTTGGTTACTTCATTAAGGTGATTAGATGGAAGTAGTTTCATAGAAATAAAGTAATGTCATGCTTTAGATTGCACACTTAACATGGAAGTGGAGAAATTTACCTTGTGATTATTCTTAATTTTCCATTCTCCCCTTCCATCAATAAGATAGGCAATTACTTCATCAAGTGACAATACAGAAATCACAAATGCAGAATACTCAAAATGAAATTCATTCCATAACATATATTGTGCATTAATCCTTTATCAAGTAAATTCAACATTTTTAACTCTAACTTAAACATGCTCATTAGAAGTCACCTGAATATTGTCATAAACTTCATAAATAATAGGAACAATTGCTACTGCTGTGAAGTAGAAAAAAGTCTCCCAATTCTGAGCAATGATTAGCCTTTCAATAGAATCCCTCAGGTTTGAGAATGCATGCTCTTGAATCAATTTTCTTATACTCATCTGAGTATTGTAATTATACCAAGCCTTTAAATTAACAAATTGTCTCGCATCAAAACCTCCAAAAGTCTTTCCTCTTTTTACTCTTGGAGCCATAACAATTTCTAAATTAATTCACATAAAATCCAAATAAATTCATCATATCATAAATCAAACTCCAAAAATAGGATTACCTGGTTAGAAACTTTTCAACATGGGTTCTCTTTAAACTTCTTCAAAAAAGCATCAAAATTTCTGATTTCCATAATGTAGGAAAAATCTAAGGTGAAAATAAAAAATATTTAAGAAAAAGTGAAGCGCTTACCAAGGGAAGATGAAATCCAAGACTTTTTAGCCTTCAAATATCCTCAAATCCAAGAAATAGCAAGCCCTAAGTTGAGTTTCAGCCTCAGTCTAGAGGTAGGAGACAACATAAGCAGTGAAAAAGGGTTTTTACAGTGGATTTTCACAATTTTAAGGAACTCTAGGTGTTTTTGGGAAACTGGCGCATCAGGCGCCAAATCTAGCTCCTCTAACACCAACACCAAAAATTTCAGATTTCACTTTTCTTTTAAAATCACTTGTACACCAAACCACGCCAACCTCTAATTAACTTAAATTAACACTAAAATTCATAATTAAACAATCTTCTATCAATATATTTTCACTATCAATATATTTTCACAAATAACTCAAAACTCATATTTATATATAAAATCCACACGATTATGAACCAACTTTTTTCAAACAAATACATCTAATTCAGCGTCAAAATCGTAGCATACAAACTAATACTGAAGACTAAATATCAAACACTTAACATCTAACACATATAAAGTTCAACAATGAAAATAAAGGAAATCCAAAACAACCACACATCACACAAATGGCCTCATAATTATGAATTTCGTACTCTAGAGGGTTTAAACATCTGCATCACTTTCATCTTCTTGAATATTTCCCATGGATTGGTAGTGAACATATAAGTTGTAAAAAGGTCGGTGAGGAAAATTGTCTGTCAAATCTTCTTCAACCCAATCATTTTTATTAAACATACATACCATACCTTCTTCTATGCACCCAGTATGTTCAAATCATTCCTTCATCCTCCAATCCAAATGATCAATTATATCGGAGATGTTTTCAATTGAATTCATAATATTTTGTACCTATTTCTCCAACTTCTTAGTCCTTTTCAGAATATCATGTGAACTATAAGGAAAACGGGGTTAAATAGGAGATAAATTTTAAGATGATTGATCCATGAGAATGTTCATATTATTTTCCTGCCCATTTCTTATGCAGTTCCAAAAAATCTCTATGTACATGGGCTTCCAAGGGAGAAGCACTTTTTCCCAACTTTCATAAGACACTTGTGACTGGCTACATAATAGGAATATGGTAGATGGATGTCCCAGCCCATAAGTTGATCCATTTATAATCAAACCTAGATAAATTTTGTAATTAAAGCACCCACATCAATAGGTCTTGCAGTTTGAATACAATAATTCAAGATGACACTTTCCTTAGTCACTTTACTGATTTTCATGGCAGGAAGAAAATTTGCTGCAATAAAGAAATGCCATGTCTTCGATTTAGGATTTAATAATGTTGAAAAAAAAACTTACATGTCTATTATCTCTTGTCTCCCAATTTGCATTTTCAAGTAAATTTGTTAGTTCAAAAACTCAAGATCGGTATAGTGATGAGTTGCAATCACGAAAACGAATTCAGGAGCGATGTTTTAGAAATTCGGGTGGAGACGTGGATGATTTAATTGTTCATCGACAGTGGGAACAATTCTATTGTTTCTCTGCTGTAGAAGTTATAGCTGTTGTGAGGCAGTTCTATGCAAATCTCCCTGAGGCTGAAGCAGATCAAGTCATGGTTCGAGGAAAGTTGGTACCTTTTTCGCCAGAGGTAATCAACTTGTTCTATCATTTACCACCAGATACATTATGTTTTTATGCAAATTATAGTCGTACTGAAGCGAAATTAGATGAGATTATATCTTGCTTGAATGTTGGGAGAGGACTTTGGAAGATAACTAATGAAAGGAGAGTTAACTTCCCAACTTTAAAGTTATGTGCACCTTCAAAGGCCTGACACTATTTATTTTCTGCTCGTCTGCTTCCAACCAATCATCTCAGTGAAGTGATCAGAGAAAGAGCGATGTTGAACTATTGTATTCAAGAGGGAAAGCTCATCAACATGGGAGATTTGATCTGTTAGACTATCATCAGTTTTGCTACAGCTGTTACAACTGCAAGTCTGGGATTTGCTTCCTTGATCTTTTCTTTGTGTGAGCAGTCTGGAGCTAAAGATGATAGCTGGGAGGAAGTATTATTACCTTTAAATCCCATCACTAAGGTGAATGTGAAGACTTATTCCGAGCATTCATATTTTGGCTAGAGAGGAGGATTTTCCAGAAGCTATGGAATGGAAACGTCTACTGCTTCTACCTCTGCTGCTTCTACATCTAGACCGTCTACCTAACATGCTTCTACATCTCGAGGTGAGTCTATGACAAGAGAAAAATATGTTGAGATTTTCATACATATTTTATACTATTTTTGATGATATTGCACTTTAAAGAAATGTATTTTTGATGTTTTGTTGCAGGAATGATGAATTAGGGTTATTGAAGCAAAAAGATGCAAAAAGGAGCGAATTTGGAGCGAAAAGGACCAAAATGTGTAGAATTGAACTAGGGCGCCAACAACGCCATTGACCCCGCCGACGGTGAGATTTTCCTGAGACTCAAGAATTAATTCATTAAGAAGGTCCGGCGACGGCTCCCTCGAGGCCACCGACGGCAAGCTCGGCGGTTATGACCAATCAGGCTTTGGATAAGGTGAAATTTTGAAGGGATGCTTAGACAACTCTTGGGAAAGCTCATCCACAACTTTAAAAGAAGATTTTGGCCGAAAATTGAGAAGTCCTGGAAGGGGGAGAGAGTTCCTGGAGGTTAGAAAGGTTCCAGTGTGTAAAAATTATGAGGAATTCTTCGAGAGATTGTAAGAGTTGAGGGAAAGTGAGAGATTTCCTGCTCCTTGCTGCTTCGAAGAGGAATTCTGTGTGCTGTAAAGAAAGGAAGAGATT
>JXCR01124368.1:20630-42606 GCA_002079205.1 Phalaenopsis hybrid cultivar | reverse complement strand
GATTTAACAGTAACACTCAAATTAAGGAGAAGAAGTTGTCTATGGAAGAGCTGATATTAAACATGGGTCAACAATTGCAGAATCAAGGAAATCAATTACAAATTCAAGAAAATTAATTATAAAATCAAGGAACTGAATTGAAAACCAATTAGGGCATATCACTACTGCGCTTAGTAACCGAACATTAGGAACTTTTCCGAGTACTGTGGAACCAAATCCTAAGGATCAAGGAAAAGAACAAATTAAAGCAATACAATTACGAAGTGGAAAAGAATTGGAAACAAGAGTACATAAAGAAATAGAAACTGAAAAAGAGAAAGTGGATACCGAAAAAAAGGATCATGAATACCCAAATTTAGAGTATCCATTTACACCAATGAAAATTACTGTGGAAAAACCTCCACCTGAGTACCCAAATTTAGAGTATCCATTTACACCAATGAAAATTACTGTGGAGAAACCTCCACCACAGTTTCCTCAAATATTGAAGCAACACAAACAAAAGAAATAATTTTCCAAATTTTTAAAAATTCTTAAGAAGTTAACAGTAAATATTCCCTTCGTAGAAGCTTTAGAGCAAATGCCCAATTATGTGAAATTTATGAAAGATATACTGATATTCCCTTCGTAGAAGCTTTAGAGCAAATGCCTAATTATGTGAAATTTATGAAAGATATTTTGAGGAGAAACCTCCACCACTGTTTCCTCAAAGATTGAAGCAACACAAATAGAATAAATAATTTTCTTTTTAGAAATTCTTAAGAAGTTAACGGTAAACATTCCCTTCATAGAAGCTTTAGAGCAGATGTCCAATTATGTGAAATTTATGAAAGATATTCTGAACAAGAAATGGAAGTTCATGGATAACGAAACTATGCACTTAGCGAAGAGTGTAGTGCAATTATTCAGAAAAAGTTTCCTGAAAAATTAAAAGATCTAGGTAGTTTCACTATACCGTGTGCTGCACTTAGCGAAGAGTGTAGTGCAATTATTCAGAAAAAGCTTCCAGAAAAATTAAAAGATCCTGTGAAATTTATGAAAGATATTTTGAACAAGAAAAGGAAGTTCATTGATAATGAGACTGTTATATCAATTATGTGAAATTTATGAAAGATTTTCTGAACAAAAAGAGAAAGTTCTTAGATAATGAAACTGTTGCACTTAGCGCAGAGTGTAGTGCAATTATTCAGAAAAAGCTTCCTGAAAAATTAAAAGATCCTGGTAGTTTCACTATAACTAGTGCAATTATTCAGAAAAAGCTTCCTAAAAAATTAAAAGATCCTGGTAGTTTCACTATACTGTGTGCTATGGGTGAAAAATTTTATGGAAGAGCTTTATGCGATTTGGGAGCCAACATTAATCTTATACCTCTATCAATTTTCGAAAGATTAGGATTAGGAGAAGTCTCACCTACTTCTGTAACTCTTCAGTCAGCGGATCGTTCAGTTACATGTCCTAAGGGAGTTATCAAAGATGGATTTGTAAAAGTTGATAAATTTATCTTTCCTGTGGATTTCATTATTTTAGATATGGAGGAAGATAAGAAAATACCTATCATTTTAGGGAGATCATTTTTAGCTACTGGAAAAGCTATGATAGATGTTTAAAAAGGATAATTAACTATGAGAGTTAACGATCAAGAAGTGACTTTTAACATTGCAAAATCTATGAAATACCATGATATTGAAAGAGATAATGAATGTTTTTGCATGAAAATTAGTGAATATCTATTGAAAGAACATTTTGAAGAAAAAGAACAATTTGAAGAGAGTGATGAAATTATTTTGTACGAAATAGAAAATGAAGAATTAGATTATTTTCAAGAAAGATTTGAGATGTTGGATGTTACAGAAAATGCTGATAAGAATCTATTTCCGTCAACTATAAAATCACCTAAACTTGAGTTGAAAGTATTGCTTAGCCACTTGAAGTATGTGTTTTTTGGAGACTCATCTACATTACCTGTTATTATATCTTCAGAATAAAATGATTTGAAAGAGCAAAGACTGTTAAATACATTGAATAGATATAAGAAAGCTTTTGGTTAGACCTTAGCTGATATTAAGGGAATCAGTCCTTCGATCTATATGCAAAAAATTATAGTTGATGAACAATATAAACCAAGAGTTGATCCATAAAGGAGATTAAATCCTATGATGAAAGAAGTAGTTAAGAAGAAAATTTTGAAATGGTTAGACACTGAAATTATATATCCTATTTCAGATAGTGTGTGGGTAAGACCAATTTTAAAATGGTTAGACACTGGAATTATATATCCTATTTCAGATAGCGCGTGGGTAAGTCCAATTCATTATGTTCCTAAGAAAGGAGGAGTGACTGTTGAAACAAAAGAAAATAATGAATTAATACTTATTAGATAAGTTACTGGGTGGCGTATTTGCATTGATTATAGAAAATTAAACACTGCCACCAGGAAAGATCACTTCTCTTTACCCTTTTTAGATCAAATAGTAGATAGACTTGTGAGACACAAATATTTTTGCTTTTTAGATGGATATACCGGTTACCATAAAATTCCTATTGCTCTTGGGGATAAAACATTTACTAGTCCTTTTGGAACTTTTGCTTTTCAAAGAATGCCTTTTGGATTATGTAATGCATTGGATATATCGGTTACCATCAAATTGCTATAACTCCAAAGGATCAAGAAAAGACAACATTTATCTTTTGGAACTTTTGCTTTTCGAAGAATGTCTTTTGGATTATGTAATGCACTTGCAACATTCTAGAGATGTATGATGCCCATATTTATTAAATTAATTGATGATGGATTGGAAGTATTTATGGATGATTTCTCTGTATTTGAAACATCATTTGATAATTGATGATGGATTGGAAGTATTTATGGATGATTTCTCTATATTTGGAACATCATTTGATGCATGCTTCAATTATCTTAAAAAAGTTTTGGAGTTATGTGAAAGAACTAAGTTGGTTTTGAATTAGGAGAAATGTCAATTTATGGTTGCAGGAGGAATTGTATTAGGACATAAAATTTTGGAAGATGGTATGGAAGCAGACCCTGCAAAAATTCAAGTTATATCTAAACTAACACCTCCTACTAATGTAAGAGAGGTTAGGAGTTTTCTTGGACATGTTGGTTTTTACAGGCGTTTTATTAAAGATTTTTCAAAAATTACTAAACCTCTATGCCAACTTTTAGAAAAGGACAAAAAATTTGAATTTACTGAAAGCTGTTTAAATGTCTTTAAGTTATTAAAGGAAAAATTAATCACAGCCCCTATTATAGTTTCACCTAACTGGGAGAAACCATTGGAACTGATGTGTGATGCTAGTGATTATGCTATTGGAGCTGTCCTTGGACAAAGATATGAAAAGATTTTTAAAGTTATATACTACGCTAGCAAAACTCTTAATGATGCACAAATTAACTATATTGTTACTGAAAAAGAGTTAGTGACCATTGTGTAAGCTTTGGATATATTTAGATCTTATTTAATTGGAGCTAAATGTGTTGTGCACACTGATCACTCTGCTATAAAATATCAGCAAAAGAAGGATGCCAAACTAAGGTTAATTAGATGGATACTTTTGATGCAAGAATTTGATCCTGTGGTTATTGATAGAAAGGGAACTGATAATCAAATTATTGATCATTTGTCAAGATTAGAAAACCATGAATTATCTGACATTGACAATGAAATTACAGACGATTTTCCTGATGAACAACTTTATAATATTAATGAGTGGAAAATACAATGATATGATGATATTGTTAATTATATTATAAGTGATATTTTGCCACCTATGCTGACACTGTAACAACAAAGGAAATTCATTCATGATGCAAAAGCATATTTTTGGATTAACTTTATTTATATAAACAATGTAAGGATCTAATTATGAGAAGATGTGTACCTTATGAATAAACTGAGCTGATCATTCAAAAATTTCATGATTCTGAATTTGGAGGATATTTTGGGATTGATAAAATTGCTTATAAATTTTACAAGATGGATTTTATTGGCTTACTATCTTTAGAGATGTTTATAGATACATAAAAACTCATGATCGATGTCAACGAGTAGACAATATATCTAGAAGAAATGAAATGCCTCTAAATTTCATGTTAGAAGTTGAGATCTTTGATGTTTGGGGATTATTTTTATGGGACCATTTATTCCTTCATTTGGGAACTTATATATATTAATTACAGTGGAGTACATTTCTAAGTGGATTGAAGCACAAAATTTAACCTCGTTGTGATGCTAAAAGTGTTTCAAAATTTTTAATGAAAAATATTTTCACTAGATACGAAATGCTTAGAATGATTATCACTAATTTGGGAACTTATATATATTAATTGCAGTAGACTACGTTTCTATGTGGATTGAAGCACAAGCTTTACCTTGGGAACTTATATATATTAATTGCAGTGGACTACGTTTCTAAGTGGATTGAAGAACAAGCTTTACCTCGTTGTGACAAGCTGTAGACTACATTTCTAAGTGGATTGAAGCACAAGCTTTACCTCGTTGTGATGCTAAAAGTGTCCAAGATTTTTAATGAAAAATATTTTCACTAGATACAGAATGCCTAAAATGATTATCACTGACAGAGGATCCCATTTTAGGAATAAATATATTCAGAGATTGGCAGAAAATATTAATATTATTCATAGAATCTCTACTGCCTATCATCCACAAACCAGTGTGTTAGCTGAAGTTTCTAATAGAGAAATTAAACAAATACTTGAAAAGACTGTAAACCCTAATATAATATATTGGTCCACTAGACTGGATACCGCATTACGGGCTTAGAAGAGTGCTTATAAAACTCCTATTGGAATGACTCCTTACAGACTGATTTTTGGAAAGACTTGCCACTTACCAGTAGAATTCGAGCATAAAGCATATTGGGCGATTGCATAATTCAATTATAATTTGAAAGATGCTGGTAAGAAGAAATTGTTATAATTAAATGAATTGGAAGAATTAAGAAATGAGTCTTATGATAATGACAGAATTTATAAGGAGAAACTAAAGTTATGGCATGATCGAACAATTAGCCAGAAGAACTTTGAACTATGACAAGAAGTTTTACTTTACAACACTAGGCTGAAATTATTCTAATTGAAGTCTTGTTGGTTAGGACCCTTTACTGTGACTCAAGTTTATACTTACGGAGCTGTTGAGATAGAAACAGAGAAATTGAAGTCTCGTTAGTTAGGACCCTTTACTATGACTCAAGTTTATACTTACGGAGCTGTTGAAATCAGAAAATGGGAAATAGATTTAAAGTAAATGGACATAGATTAAAACCTTATTATGAGGGTAATAGACCAAATTTTAAAGAGGTTTTAATGATCAGTCGATTTAACACCTGAATAGGTCGGGCTGACAACGTTAAACCAAGTGTTTATGATCAGTCAACCTGAATGACACCTGAATAGGTCGGGCTGACGACGTTAAACCAAGTGCTTATTGGGAGACAACCCACATTTATCTTTACTTTTATTGTAATTATAGTAGTTTGTATTTGAAATTATCATTAGTTGTGGTAGTATTAAGCTCTACTACTCTTATTTATCCTTGAATCATCATAGAAATTGGATCCATAGAGAAAAATTGGAACGCATTCGGACCAGAGCAAAACTGTGCAATTTTTGCCTTGGGCTCCGACGGCGCCCTCGACACTTCCGACGGTGGTTTTTTACCGAGAGTCCAGGAAAAATAATATAGAGGCTCTCCGACGGCGCCCTCGACCTCGCTAACGGCGAGACCCGCGAGATGGCGGTTTCTTGGGTTCAAATGGCGGTTTTTGGTGGTTTTTTGGCTGGAGTTATCCTTTTAAACTCTGAAATTTGATTCCTTGTTCATATTTTCCCCCAAAAAATAAGTGAAACTCCACCAATTTTATTCCTATGGCGTCCAATTCCCCTGATAATCCCATAATGCGAGTTTTCAATCGGCGAAAGTTTATTAGTGCTGAAGCGCAGCGAATCTTCAACAAGTTACTGACGAAGAAAAAATTGATCAAGGAACGAGGATTCGTAAATCACAGATTGAATAATCCCATGACAATAATGGAAAAAAAAAATAGTGCGACAAAGATGGGAAGTGTTGTGCTACTGTAGTGCCGCCGTGGTTGTTCTTGTGGTAAAAGAATTTTATGCAAATTTACATAGAGTCAACACGGCAGTTGTTTATGTGCGAGAAAGATGGATCACTTTCACTTCTGCACAGATCAATGAAGTATACATGATAGAGAACACTCCTGTCTACCACTATTCCAATTTTGTCCCGACAAGAAACCAGATGAATGAAATTACCAATATTTAACGAACGAAACTGATGACTGGAAAACGAGAGAGAACAGGTATGTTAGTTTTTCTGCGATACTCCTAAATCCCATTTTGAAACTCTGGCACTTTTTCATTTCTGCGAAACTGTTTCAGACAATGAAGATCGGTAAAATTTCTAAAGAAAGTGCTAATTTGAATTACTGCATCCAAAGGGGACTGCCGATCGATATTGGATCAATAATTGTAAAGTCGGTTTTGGGCTTGAACGTTCATGGATCTACTTATGAGCTTGAACACCCTTCCATAATTTTCTTACTTTGCAGTCAGTTTTAAGTGTCCTACAAAAATTGGGAAAAGGTTCTTCAACCATAGAAGCCTTTCGACCCAACTGAGAGATTCCTAGCTTTTGAAGATGAAAATGGCATGACCATTATAGTAGATCAATCATCTCAGAATTCATTGCCAGTTCAACCCTTAATTTTGGACAAGACTGCGCCGAATTAAGAAATTGGAGAAAGAGGTACAAAATGTAATGAATGCAATTAATAATATCTCCGATTTCTTCGATCATCTAGACTGGAGGATGAAAGAACATTTTGATCATTCTGGACATTTAGAAGATAGTTTGATACGACTGATGAGGAGGATGAAATTAATAGAGGAGGATTCTACTGAAGAATTTCCATTCCGACCCTTCTACAACCCCTTTCGTTCATGTGCAAATAATGGGTGATCTCAGAGGAGAATCTTGTACTGAATCTGAAGAATAGTAGATTATTATTACTACCTATTTATCTATGTATTTTAATTTGAACTTTGTATTTGATTTGCTTTAGAATTATGCTTTTAGATCTCTGTATAGTTGAAACTAAGCATAGGATGTTTTGTTTTCAGTATTTTGAGTGTTGTGGCTTGGATTGCGACGCTGAATTAATATGTTGATGTTGAGAAAATACCAGCTTAGGTGTGTTATGTAACGTATATTGTACCCCTTGGAATTTATATATAAATGTGATGTTTTGTGAATGGAACGTATATTGTACCTCTTGGAATTTATATATAAATGTGATGTTTTGTGTTGTGAAAGTTTATATGTGCTAAGTGCATCGTTTAGTCACTTAAAATTATATCTATAATGATTAAACGGATGTCTCTTAGGCTTGGAATTGATCGAAATCACAAAAATCCAGAATTTGGACAAAATTAATAGAGCCCACCGACGACGCCCTTGATGCCGCCGACGACGGATGTTTCCCAAGACTTAGGATATAATTCCAATAAAGCACGCCGACGACTCCATCGACCCCGACAATGGCAAGCTAACAAAAAAACACCTTTAACTGCGATTTTGACCAGTCAACTGCCACTATTCATCATCCCCTTCCTCCTAAAAATGCAATTTTTGACCACTGGCTTGCGAGATCTTGGATTGGGAGGCAATTTCAAGGCTTTTTGACACAGGATTTGATCATCTCTAGGTAAGAGCTTCACTCCAAACTAAAAATATTTGATTTTCACTATGGATTTCTTCCACATTGAGAAGATCCAAAAATTTTGAGAATGTGAAGAAAAAATTGGGAAGAAATTCATGGATCTTAGTGTTGAACTCTTTGAATTACTTTTGGAAGCCATTATTTGCATATTTGAAGTATATTTAGGAATTTTTCTATAAATTGATTAGATTGAATTGGCTCCATAATAAAAGAGACGGGTTGAGTTCGACAAGTCTCGCTTCGTCAATGTGATGGCTCAAACAAGATTAACTTCCGTATTAAAGGAAAGAAGTGTATACAAGATTGAGTTTTTCAGAGTCCTGATGGAGAAATTGAACGAGTTATTATCGAGCAAAGGTGGGAAAACTTTTGTTACACCACCAATAAAGCTGATGGAAATGTTGTGAAGGAGTTCTACACCAATGTAATCTATTCTGAAGATGGAATCGTTCAAGTGCATGGATTTCCTGTTGAATTTACTGCTGCCCGCATCAACACCTTTTATGAAGTCCCATACTCTTATAGCTGCCACTAATTTAGTACGATGGAAGGCCCCCTAAATGATGTGATCAACTTTCTCACTGATGGGAAAGGAACGTGGAAGATAAACAATGAGAATGGGTGAATTTTTTTGCTTCCATGTTGAATGCCACCTCTAAAGCGTGGCCCTATTTTATTTCCTCTACTCTGTTACCGACTTATCAACATAGTGAGGTAACTAGAGATAGAACTATTCTAAATTTCTATATTCAGACTAATAAAACTCTAAATGTGGGGAGAATTATTCTTAAGAATATATTGACTACGACAAGGAGTGAGACAAGTGGAGGGCTAGGACATCCTGACCTTATTTATGCACTTTGCTAACTTTCTGGAGTGGAAGCTGGAGATGAAGAATGGGTTTACCCTATGAAACCCATTAGTAAAGCCAATTTAAAGACTTATGAATCCCATGATAAATGGATAACTGGAAGTAGGAGTGAAGAACCTTATACTAGTAGAGATGTCCCCTCTACAAGTTATGACCTTCACCTTCTAGTTCCCCTACCCTAACGGACTTGATGAATGAGTTGACCTTGCAGCGGAAGAGCATAGAGTTAATAAATGAAAGGATTGGAGGTTTAGAATGTCGACATGGTTACGATAGTGAGTACCTTCAAAGGCATTCAGATTTTGAGATAGCTTATTATGAAGCTCAGGCCCGACACTGCAGAGGTGAGCCTGATGTTACTTTTCCTGAGTGCCCCTGATATACTCACTATCAGGCCGATCCACTTGTTGATCAAGGCAATGAAGATATAGCTTAGAATTTTGATATTTGAATGTAATTGATGTGCTTATATTTGTATTTTTATTTCTGTGATCTTTTGTAATAGAAATGGATGTTTATGTGTATTTGGACTTTCATTTTTATTATTATGTTGTACTTGGATAATTTTAATTATTGTTATAAAATTAGTGTGGTAGTTAAATTTGCATGTTTAGTATAATAAATGTTGAGTAGTATTTTGTGGATTGTAATGTAATGTGATTTTTATTTTTGCATTTTAATTTTAATTGTTTTGTTTAGTATTGTAGTTTTGTTAGGAAATATTGTGCTTGTTTAATGTTTTAGTTTTATACTTATTTCAAAATTTTATTACCCAGAAATTTCTCTAACAATTTATATGTGTAGAAAGCTCCTAATATTATAGACCGGGTGAAGTAGAAATTTTGAGAAGGCCTGCAAAAATTTCAGAATGATGAAAATGCCTAAAATGCTGAGGTTTAATTTTTATTTAGAGTTTTTCTTTCCACCTGTATTATTTCATATTAAAAAATTTAAGTTTGGGGGAGGGAAGAAAAAGATTAACTATTAGATGTCCTCTATTTAATTATTTTCAAAAATTATTTATATGATTTTATGTAGTGAATTTAATTCAGGTAACTATATTTTTGTAACTATTTAAATATTATGGTAGATTTAAAGAAATATTTTTGTAATGAAAATTAATTTTGTAACTTAAGATATTTAGTATAAGAGAATAAGATTATAGTTAACTATTTAAAGTAAAGGAAACTATATTTTGAAGTATTAAGAATCTGGAAATTCATTTGAGAAGAAAAGATTGGGGCTCAATGATGTAAAAACTATGAAATATCTATAAGGTAAAGGAATACTTTGAGTTTCAAATTTAGGGAAAGAAAAATGAAGTTCAAAATCTTTAAAGGCTATCCAGATATAGTAATCCTCACTTGAAAAAGGAAAAAGAAATGATTGAAAATAATTCCTGAAAAAAAAAGAAAAATATATAGGATTGAAAGCAATCCAAATGAAAAAGAGAAAAGAAAAAAAAATTATGGAAGTGAGGAGAAGCTTGAGGATATGCCTAATCAAAAAATTTGGTTCACTGGACCTACCTAAAGTGAAAACCTAAATACATTCCTGAACTTTTATTTATGAAATTGATATTTTACTAGTAGTGTTCCCATGAAATTCCTATACTTTGTATATTTTAAGTGACTTAATATTGCAACATATAGTCATTCTTGAAATGAATAGAAGACTAGAACTCTTAAACTTGATTACTAGATAATCTTGTGGCTACAGAGTTAATTCAATTACTTGAATTTTTCTCTGAAAATCTCACTATGATATTTATTTAAATGAAATTTATAGTATTTTTGAATTAAAACTTTACTACAATAGACCATAACTTTTATATAGTACTAACATTACTTGATGACAAATAATAGTTAAGTTTGGGGAATTTTGACCAGAGAAAAATATGTTGAGATTTTCACACCTATTTATACTGTTTTAATGATATTGCACTTTAAAGAAAGGTATTTTTGATGTTTTGTTGCAGGAATGATGAATTAGGATCATTGGAGCAAAAAGATGCATGGAATATTGCACTTTAAAGAAAAGTATTTTTGATGTTTTGTTGCAGGAATGATGAATTAGGGTCATTGGAGCTAAGAAATGTATTTTTGATGTTTTGTTGCAGGAATGATGAATTAGGGTCATTGGAGCAAAAAGATGTTAGCCCTCAAGCGAGAGGAACGTGGGAGTTCCGAAGTGAGAGCTGGTATCCTCCCAGCCTAGTCGCAGATTCAGTAAACAAGCGTAGGATTAGTCAATGTTCTTTATGCTTGGACCAAAGGGTAAATAATATGTATGCTTCTATTTGACACAATATTAAATTGACAAATTCACTTTATCCATTCATTATAATTTCTTGACAAGGAGAATGATGCTTTCTTATATATTGAATATCACATTCTTACCTTCATTAGTATATTTAGTTATTAAATAGTTATTAAAATTACATATTTATTTCACTTGCCTATTAGTGACAGATAAGCAAATTGAACTTCCTTGTTGTGATTAAAATATTACTTTTCTAAAATCTTAGTTCGTAGTTCTAAACATACTCCCTGTGGGATCAATATCTAGGACTCTATTAAAGCTTTATATTACTTGAGCGATACGTATACTTGCATTAATAAGTGTGACTTCACAATTATTGAATATTTATTACATCCATATTTATCTTATATTTTTAAGCATATATAAAGTTGCGGTCAGTCTACTCATACCCGAGACGAGTTATTACTGAAGATGATGGATAATATCAATTTTACCGCTTGTAAGGTACAAAATTTAGAGCATTTTGTAGATCATACTGATAAGTATAATAGAAGAAAGAGTGATTATGAAGAAAAATTCTACTTATATTTGGAAAGCCTGATTAGAGGTGACCTAGGAGTGCAATTTCCTCCATATCCTCGATATCCTGATTATGAGCCTGCAGAAAAGTGGTAATGTTGTGATTCTGAGGATGAGGAGTAGGATTGAGATATTTTTATGTTTGTTTATGTTGAAGACTATGTGATGTAGCACTGCTACATTTGTTTTGTGTTGATTTGGACTATGTACTGTGTTATGTTTGGGACCTTCTATATTGTTATTGTGATGTTTTGTTTTGTTAGTGGCCTATTTTAACATTCTAGGGTAGTAACTGTTGATGTGTGTTTAATAATGCTTTAGTTAGATTAGGATTGAGCTTGATTCTATGTCTTTTGAAAAGTTTAAAAATCTAGCTAACTTAAATCTTAAATTTAAATTTCTGAAACTGCTACCCTGTATTTTTCTTTTATCATGTTAGTTTGTTTGTTTTTATGCTGAGATCGTGAAATCAAGTTAGTGTGTTAGTTTACTTTTATGTTTATACCCACTCCTTAGAAGTCTATTGAATCTCTACATGTTAAATTGAAATGAAAATATAGAAAATTTGATCAAAAAGTAATTTTACTCTTGTTTTTAGTTTTATATTTGTATCATTACGATTTAAAAATTCTTGTTAGAATGTTATTTTCAATTTGCATTCCTACTTATATATATCTAATGCTAAACTGCTTCAGCTGTTAAAAATTTAAGTTTGGGGGAATGAAAAATATTTTAAGAACTGGAATTTTATTTGTTCTCAAATGTGCTACAAGTGAATTTGATTTGAAAAGAAAAAAAAAATGTATGTGTATGAAGTTATATTAGGGAAGTAAAATTTGATTTTAAAAATGAGTAAGAAAATTTAGTTAAAATTTTTTGTAATGAAGAAAAACTTTAAGTTAAAAAGTTTTTAGATGAGAAAATGATTAATATAAGTAACTATCTTTAATAAGAAAAATTGTATTTTTGAAAATTTTGGAAAATTTAGATTTTTTTTAATACTTAAATTTCTTTTATTAAAATAATTTTCAGTACTATTATTATATTTATAAGTAAAAGACTTATATCAAAACTTTGCTTTAGGAAAGGAGAAGTGGAATTCAAAATCATTAAAGGTCTATCCATATATAGTAATCCTTGCCTGAAAAAGAAAAGAAAAAAAGAAAGAAAATAAAAAGAAAAGAAAAAAGAGAAAGAAAAATGTAAAAAGAGAAAGAAAACGATAAAAAAAAAAGGAAGGAGAAGCTTGAAGATTAGTCCCTAATCAAAAATTAGTTCTACATTTGATCTTTTTAAAGTATAAGACTTGAAAAACACTTAAGCTTTTAGATATAATATAATGTAAAATTATTTTTAATGAAAATTTATAAGTGAAGATAATAAAAGAACTAAATTCTAAGTTTCGAAAATGTACAATATATTTCTGAATTAGATAGAAACTCATATTTTCATCTTTCTTAACATTAAGAATTTATAAATTTTAAGTTGCTCTCATTTATTTAATATATTTTCTAAATTAGACTCCTATATTTCTAAATCTAGTAACTCCTAAAGAAACTCATATACATATCATACTTATTTAATTTTTAAAGATTGAAGTGCTAACTCCTAAAGAAACTCATATACATATCATACATATTTAGTTTTTAAAGATTGAAGAGTCAGTTGAGGACAAGTAACATTTTAAGTTTTGGGGATTTTGATACACGTAAAATATATAGTATTTTTAGACACATTTTTATATCTATTTTTTAGATATTAAGCTTTAATGGAATGTATATTTGTGTTTTTCTTGCATATACAGGTAAAAAATGTAAAAAATGCTTAGAGTGAAAAATGATCAAATTTGGAGCAAAAAAGTGAAAAATGAGCAAAAGAGTTTTGGCGCCTAAGCACAAGATCAGGCGCTTAAGCGCTGGATAAATAGAGAAGGCCACGCCTAAGTGCCAGAGGCTTCGCGCTTAAGCGCGAGTGGCAGTTATTGGATGAGTTAATTTGGTTTCTGCAAAATTTGAAGAGGTTTTTGAGGCACCCTTTGGCTTAATAGGTGNTTTTATTTTGAGTGATTGTAAAGAGAAGAGAATCAAAGGAACTTCAAGAGTTTGGTGGAGGACTTGAGATATATTTTTATCTTTTTGTTTTGAGACTATTTTTGGTTTTAGTTGATACTTATTATTGGTGTGACAATAATTTCTTCTTTTAAACTAAAGTGTGGTTTTATTTTCTCCATGGATATTGAGTAGTTTTCTTTATCTTTCTTCTTAAAAAGATAAGTAATTAAGTTTTGGACAGAAGTTGTGGAAAGCATTGATCTTTAATGTTGGAAGTAGTTATGATGATTTAAATCCATGCACTTCATTTACTTCTTGATTTGGCTAATCCCTTTATCTTTCTTCTTAAAATGATAAGTAATTAAGTTTTGGAAGGAAGTTGTGGAGAGTATTGATCTTTAATGTTGGAAGTAGTTATATTGATTTTACATGCACTTCATTTACTTCTTGATTTGGCCAATCCAGATGTTAAAATTTATTGTGAGAACATATAAGAACCGGGCTGATATTGTCTCAGTCAACTTGGAAAGAATCACATGAGGTTGTATGAATGAGAATGTAGTTCATATGATTGAGTGCAAATAGGTAGAAAGAATCACATGAGGTTGTATGAATGAGAATGTAATTCATATGATTTAGTGCAAATAAATTTGGAAATAATGTTAAAATTTGTTGTGAGAACATGTAAGAACCGGGCTGGTATTGTCTAAGTCAACAATTGGTTAAAATTTATTGTGAGAACATGTAAGAACCGGACTGGTATTGTCTCAGTCAACAATTAGAAAGAATCGAATGAGGTTGTATGAATGAGAATGTAGTTCATATGATTGAGTGCAAATAAATAGGGAAATATTCGTTGAAGGGTGTAGAGTTAGATGACTTTAAAGTGACAGGTTAAAGCCCCCAACTTGGTTTATTATTTTAGGTTTTGATAAGATATGTTATCCCCCAGGTGGAGGGAATCAAGGAAACTCTAGAGTGAGAGTTAGTATCTTCCCTGCCTAGCATGTCTTTAGAACTATTCAAACTTTAAATTAGCCAATGTTCTTTATAGACTCTGTAGTAAAGGTAAAGAATATTATTGCTTCTATTTGGCACAACACAATTTGCATACTTCCACAACAAAATTCCTATACTTATTATTGATTCATAATAAGAAGAAATATATTTTCATATTTAGTACTTTTCTTCTACAAAACTCTAGTTATCTTTTTAAATTGTTATTGTTCTATCAAAATTTTGAAGATACCAAAAAATATTTAAATTTTCATTGCTGTAAAAATCATCTTTAGTTTAGATAATTATCTTTTTATTAAAAATAGAGAGTTTGCTGTTCAATATTGCATATTGCGTATTCTCCCCGTGGGTTCGACATTCAGGTCTTAATAAAAAAGTCCTATATTACTTGATAACGATACGTTACTTGGATAGTATCGCAATATATATAAATTAAAAGTTAAATTCTTATTTTTCTTCATGATCGAGTTTTNACTTTAAAGTGACAGGTTAAAGCCCCCAACTTGGTTTATTGTTTTAGGTTTTGATAAGAGATGTTATCCACCAGGTGGAGGGAATCATTTACTTCTCGATTTGGCCAATCTGATACGAGATGTTAGCCCCCAGGTGGAGGGAATCGATGTTTGGTTTATTGTTTTAGGTTTTGATACAAGATGTTAGCCCCCAGGTGGAGGGAATCAAGGGAGGGTTAAAGCCCCCAACTTGGTTTATTATTTTAGGTTTTGATACGAAATGTTAGCCCCCAGGTTGAGGGAATCGAGGGAACTCTAAAGTGAGAGCTACTTCCCTGCCTAGCCGGTCTTCAGAACTATTCAAACTTTAAATTAGCCAATGTTCTTTATAGACTTTGTAGTAAGGGTAAAGAATATTATTGCTTCTATTTGGCACAACACAATTTGCATACTTCTACAACAAAATTCCTATACTTATTATTGATTCATAATAAGAAGAAATATATTTTCATATTTAGTAATTTTCTTCTACAAAACTCTAGTTATCTTTTTAAATTGTTATTGTTCTATCAAAATATTGAAGATACCAAAAATATTTAAATTTTCATTGCTGCAAAAATCATCTTTAGTTTAGATAATTATCTTTTTATTAAAAATAGAAAGTTTGCTATTCAATATTGTATATTGCATATTCTCCCCGTGGGTTCGACATTCAGGTCTTAATCAAAAAGTCCTATATTACTTGAGAACGATACGTTACTTGCATAGTATCGCAATATATATAAATTAAAAGTTAAATTCTTATTTTTCTTCATGATCGAGTTTTTGGTTTTATTGCAAAGTAAGGAAATATAAGTGAAATATAATCTGAATTATTGTTGTACTATGCATATTAAAATGTATCTAGGGATAAAGTTTTTGGCGCCGTTGCTGGGGAGAAAATAATTTTAAAAGCAAATTTCTATTTTTAGGAAGTCTTATTTAAACTTTAAGTTATCTTATCTTATCTTATTTTGCTTTGTTCATTTTATTTTATTTTATTATGTGTTAGTGTATGCGTAAATCAGGTTCTGAAGGACAAGTCCGCACGATTCTGAATTAGAAAGAACTATTAGAAAAATCAAAAAAACTAAATAAATTATAAATTTTGAAAAATCCAAAAATATTATAGAAATGGCAGACCAAAATAGTCAAAATGCCAAAATTCATCAAGAGTTTAGACCTTTAAGAGATTATGCCAATCCTATTGTAGATGAACTTCATTATAATATTTAAAAACCTACTGTAGTGGATAATNGGAAGTCTTATTTAAACTTTAAGTTATCTTATCTTATCTTATTTTGCTTTGTTTATTTTATTTTATTTTATTAAATGTTAGTGTATGCGTAAATCAGGTTCTAAAGGACTAGTCCGCACGATTCTGAATTAGAAAGAACTATTAGAAAAATCAAAAAAACCAAATAAATTGTAAATTTTGAAAAAGCCAAAAATATTACAGAAATGGCAAACCAAAATAGTCAAAATGCTAAAATTCATCAAGAGTTTAGACCTTTAAGAGATTATGCCAATCCTATTGTAGATGAACTTCATTGTAGTATTTAAAAACCTACTGTAGTGGATATATCATTTGAGCTTAAACTTGTTATTATCCAAATGGTACCAAATAATCAATTTGGGGGATCACCAACTGAAGATCCAAATTAACATCTTGCCAATTTTCTAGAATTGTGCTCTACATTTAAATACGATGGTGTATCACATGATGCCATAAGACTTAGGTTATTTCCTTTCTCACTGAGGGATAAAGCTAAGATGTGGTTGAATTCGTTAGCATCTGGATTTATCAGAAATTGGGATGATTTAGCACAAAAATTCCTTGCTAAATATTTTCCAGCATAAAAAACTGCAAAACTTAGAAATGATATTACATCTTCTAATAAGTTTGAAGGGGAATCTATTTATGAAACATGAGAAAGATTTATAGAAATCTTAAGAAAGTGTCCACACCATGCTATACCAGATTGGTTAATAATTCAAACTTTTTACAATGGATTAGTTGGATCTCTTAGATCAGTTATCAAGGTCGCTATTGGTGGTTCATTGATGTTAAAACCATTTCATGATGCTGATGCTTTAATTGAAGAAACGACTGCCAATAATTCTCAATGGCCTTCTGAGAAAGTAAATCCTAAGAAAGTAGTCAATATTCATGAAACTGGTGTATTTACCATGTTAGCAAATCAAGTTGCTACAATTTCAAGGAAGTTAGATCAATTTAGAATGAATTTTTCTTAACTAATTTCGATGATTGAAGAAAATTCATTAGGCCAAATGGTATATTCTCAAGCATCATTAGAAACTTTGAATGCCATAAATAATAAGCAGAATCAAATTATTATAACTCAGGTTGGAAGAACCATCCCAACTTTAACTGGAATAACAATTCGGGTAGTAATAATCAATAATGGGAGAACAACCAAGGAAACCCATTGGGAAACTGGAATAACCAAGGGAATAATAATTATAGATCTACTTATCTTGTAAGTTTCAATAGTAATACACAATTTAAGGAGAAGAAGTTATCTATAGAAGAAGTGGTGTTACAAATGGGAAATCAATTACAAAATCAAGGAGTTACAATTAGAAATATTGAGAATCAACTTAGGCAAATTGTAAGTTCATTAAGTAATAGATCCCAAGGAACACTTCCTAGTAATACTGAATCAAATCCAAAAGACTAGAATAAAGAGCAAGTAAGAGCCATTCAACTTAGAAGGGGAAGAGAGTTGGAAGGTAGGGTTCAAAAAGAACTTGAAGTAGAGAGAGAAAAAAATTGATGAATCAAAAGAGGACGCTCCAAATGATTCTGAAAGACCGATTTGTCCACTAAAAATTGATTTGGAAAAACCACCACCTCCATTTCCTCAGAGACTTTGTCAGTGACCTATTTCTCCACTAAAAATTGATTTAGAAAAACCACCACCTCCATTTCCTCAGAGAATTTGTCAACAAAAGTTGGATAAACAATTTTCAAAATTTCTAGAAATATTTAAGAAGCTTACAATTAATATTCCGTTTGCTGAAGCCTTAGAACAAATGCCAAGCTATTTAAAGTTTATGAAGGATATTCTCAATAGAAAAAGGNAGTGTGTTAGTTTACTTTTATGTTTATACCCACTGCTTAGAAGTCTATTGAATCTCTACATGTTAAATGGAAATGAAAATATAGAAAATTTGATCAAAAAGTAATTTTACTCTTGTTTTTAGTTTTATATTTGTATCATTATGATTTAAAAATTCTTGTTAGAATGTCATTTTAAATTTGCATTCCTTCTTATATATATCTGATGTTAAACTGTTTAAGCTGTTAAAAATTTAAGTTTGGGGGAACGAAAAATATTTTAAGAACTGGAATTTTATTTGTTCTCAAATGTGCTACAAGTGAATTTCATTTGAAAAGAAAAAAAAATGATTATGTGTATGAAGTTATATTAGTGAAGTAAAATTTGATTTTAGAAATGAGTAAGAAAATTTAGTTAAAATTTTTTGTAATGAAGAAAAACTTTAAGTTCAAACGGTTTTAGATGAGAAAATGATTAATATAAGTAACTATCTTTAATAAAAAAAATTGTATTTTTGAAAATTTTGGATAATTTAGATTTTTATTTAATACTTAAATTTTAGTACTATTATTATATTTATAAGTAAAAGACTTATATCAAGACTTTGCTTTAGGAAAGGAGAAGCGGAATTCAAAATCATTAAAGGTCTATCCATATATAGTAATCCTTGCCTGAAAAAGAAAAGAAAAAAAAGAAAGAAAATAAAAAGAAAAGAAAAAAGAGAAAGAAAAGAAATGTAAAAAGAGAAAGAAAAAGATAAAAAAAAAGGAAGGAGAAGCTTGAAGATTAGTCCCTAATCAAAAATTAGTTCTACATTTGATTTTTTTAAGGTATAAGACTTGAAAAACTCTTAAGCTTTTAGATATAATATATTATGTAAAATTATTTTTAATGAAAATTTATAAGTGGAGATAATAAAAGAACTAAATTCTAAGTTTCGAAAATCTACAATATACTTTCTGAATTAGATAAACTCATATTTTCATCTTTCTTAACATTAAGAATTTCTAAATTTTAAGTTGGTCTCATTTATTTAATATATTTTCTAAATTAGACTCCAATATTTTTAAATCAAAATTTAATAACTCCTAAAGAAACTCATATACATATCATACATATTTAGCTTTTAAAGATTGAAGAGTCAGGAGGATATTTCTAAATCTAAATTTTAGTAACTCCTAAAGAAATTCATATACATATCATACATATTTGATTTTTAAAGATTGAAGTGTCACTTGAAAACTGGGGGATTTTGATACACCTAAAATATATAGTATTTTTAGACACATTTTTATATCTATTTTTTAGATATTACGCTTTAATGGAAGGTATATTTGTGTTTTTCTTGCATATACAGATAAAAAGGGTGAAAAATGCTTAAAGGAGGGAAAAATGATCAAATTTGGAGCAAAAAAGTGAAAAATGAGCAAAAGAGTTTTGGCGCCTAAGCACAAGATCCGGCGCTTAAGCGCTGGATATATAGAGAAGGCCACGCCTAAGTGCCAGAGGCTTCGCGCTTAAGCGCCAGTGGCAGTTATTGGATGAGTAAATTTGGTTTCTGCGAAATTTGAAGAGGTTTTTGAGGCACCCTTTGGCTTAATGGGTCGTTATAACCACTATGGACGGAATATATCATGAAAGGATGCATATCTTGGGGAAATATATCAAATCTAGACATATTTTGAAGAGAAACCAAGGCACCTTTTGCAAAATTATAAAAGAAAGAAGAGAGGACTTAGAAAAGAGTCCTGAAAGTATTGGAAAGTTTTGAAAGTTCTCATTTGGGGAGTTAGTTCGGAGAGTTTTTCAGGCATCACTTTTACTTTTATTTTATGCTTTTTGTTGTTTTATTTTGAGTGATTATAAAGAGAAGAGAATCAAAGGAACTTCAAGAGTTTGGTGGAGGACTTGAGATAAGTTTTTATCTTTTTGTTTTGAGACTACTTTTGGTTTTAGTTCATACTTATTATTGGTGTGACAATAATTTCTTCTTTTAAACTAAAGTTTGGTTTTATTTTCTCCATAGATATTGAGTAGTTTTCTTTATCTTTCTTCTTAAAAGATAAGTAATTAAGTTTTGTACGGAAGTTGTGGAAAGCTTTGATCTTCAATGATGGAAGAAGTTATGACGAGTTAAATCCATGCACTTCATTTACTTTTTGATTTGGCCAATCCAGATGTTAAAATTTATTGTGAGAACATATAAGAACCAGGCTGGTATTGTCTCAGTCAACAATTGGAAAGAATCACATGAGGTTGTATGAATGAGAATGTAGTTCATATGATTGAGTGCAAATAAATAGGGAAATATTCGTTGAAGGGTGTAGAGTTAGATGACTTTAAAGTGACAGGTTAAAGCCCCCAACTTGGTTTATTGTTTTAGGTTTTGATAAGAGATGTTATCCCCCAGGTGGAGGGAATCAAGGAAACTCTAGAGTGAGAGCTAGTATCTTCCCTGCCTAGCCGGTCTTCAGAACTATTCAAACTTTAAATTAGCCAATGTTCTTTATAGACTTTGTAGTAAGGGTAAAGAATATTATTGCTTCTATTTGGCACAACACAATTTGCATACTTCTACAACAAAATTCCTATACTTATTATTGATTCATAATAAGAAGAAATATATTTTCATATTTAGTAATTTTCTTCTACAAAACTCTAGTTATCTTTTTAAATTGTTATTGTTCTATCAAAATATTGAAGATACCAAAAATATTTAAATTTTCATTGCTGCAAAAATCATCTTTAGTTTAGATAATTATCTTTTTATTAAAAATAGAAAGTTTGCTATTCAATATTGTATATTGCATATTCTCCCCGTGGGTTCGACATTCAGGTCTTAATCAAAAAGTCCTATATTACTTGAGAACGATACGTTACTTGCATAGTATCGCAATATATATAAATTAAAAGTTAAATTCTTATTTTTCTTCATGATCAAGTTTTTTGTTTTATTGCAAAGTAAGGAAATATAAGTGAAATATAATCTGAATTATTGTTGTACTATGCATATTAAAATGTATCCAGGGATAAAGTTTTTGGCGCCGTTGCCGGGGAGAAAATAATTTTAAAAGCAAATTTCTATTTTTAGGAAGTCTTATTTAAACTTTAAGTTATCTTATCTTATCTTATTTTGCTTTGTTTATTTTATTTTATTTTATTAAATGTTAGTGTATGCGTAAATCAGGTTCTAAAGGACTAGTCCGCACGATTCTGAATTAGAAAGAACTATTAGAAAAATCAAAAAAACCAAATAAATTGTAAATTTTGAAAAAGCCAAAAATATTACAGAAATGGCAAACCAAAATAGTCAAAATGCTAAAATTCATCAAGAGTTTAGACCTTTAAGAGATTATGCCAATCCTATTGTAGATGAACTTCATTGTAGTATTTAAAAACCTACTGTAGTGGATATATCATTTGAGCTTAAACTTGTTATTATCCAAATGGTACCAAATAATCAATTTGGGGGATCACCAACTGAAGATCCAAATTAACATCTTGCCAATTTTCTAGAATTGTGCTCTACATTTAAATACGATGGTGTATCACATGATGCCATAAGACTTAGGTTATTTCCTTTCTCACTGAGGGATAAAGCTAAGATGTGGTTGAATTCGTTAGCATCTGGATTTATCAGAAATTGGGATGATTTAGCACAAAAATTCCTTGCTAAATATTTTCCAGCATAAAAAACTGCAAAACTTAGAAATGATATTACATCTTCTAATAAGTTTGAAGGGGAATCTATTTATGAAACATGAGAAAGATTTATAGAAATCTTAAGAAAGTGTCCACACCATGCTATACCAGATTGGTTAATAATTCAAACTTTTTACAATG
>JXCR01124368.1:0-19665 GCA_002079205.1 Phalaenopsis hybrid cultivar | reverse complement strand
AGGAAGAGCAATGATAGATGTGCAGAAAGGGGAATTAATAATGCACGTCACTGATCAAACTATTACTTTTAACATTTCAAGATCAATGAAATAACCTGCAAAAGGTAAAGATGATGAATGTTTTAGAATGGATGTCATAAGATATTTAAGTGAATGTCATTTCAAAATGACTTATGAAGAAAAAACTAAAGTACAAGATTTGGAACATGAGCAAGAAGAGAAATTAAATCAATGTGAAGATCTTTTTAAGGAAGATTCAAACTATGTTCGAGAAAGTTTTGAAGTTTTGGACACGATAGACAAAGATAGAACATTTTGTCCATCTATTGAAAAACCTCCAGAACTAGAGTTAAAGTTACTTACTGATCATTTAAAATATGCCTTTTTAGGAGATTCGTTTACTTTACTAGTTATAATTTTCTCAAAATTAATGATGGAAGAAGAAGAAAGGTTGATGAAAATTCTGAAAAATTTTACGAAAGCCTTTGGATGGACAATTGCAGATATTAAAGGAATCAGTCCTTCAATTTATATGCATAGAATTCATATGGAAGAGAACTACAAACCCAAGGCTGATCCTTAAAGTAGACTGAATCCTGTTATGAAAGAAGTTGTAAAGAAAGAAATTTTAATGTGGTTAGATGCTAGAATTATCTACCCTAATTCAAGTAGTGCATGGGTTAGTCCAATTCACTGCATTCCTAAGAAGGAGGAGTAACTGTAAATGTGAATGAACATAATGAGTTAGTACCTGCTAGACAAGTTACAGGGTAGTGAATATGCAGTGATTATAGAAAATTAAATCTTTTCACCGGGAAAGCTCATTTTCCATTCCCCTTTTTAGATCAAATGCTGGATAGACTAGCTGTGCATAAATACTTTTGTTTTCTGGATGGATATATTGGTTATCACCAAATTCAAATATCTCCTGAGGATTAAGAGAAAACAATGTTTACTAGTCCTTATGGTACTTTTGCTTATAGAAGAATGCCCTTTGGTTTATGTAATGCCCCTGCTATATTTCAAAGATGTATGATGACAATTTTTTGGGATTTAATTAAAAATGGGATTGAAGTGTTCATGGATGAATTTTTAGTGTTTGGAACTTCATTTGACTCATGTTTAGAACATTTATACAAAGTTCTTAAGCGCTGTGAAGAAACAAATTTATTCCTTAACTGGGATAAATGTCAATTTATGGTAGCAGGAGGATTTGTATTAGGACATCAAATATTAGAAAATTGTATGAAAGTTGATCCTGCTAAAATTCCAGTGATCGCTAATTTAACTTATCAAACAAATGCAAGGGAAATTAAGAGTTTTTTAGAACATGTTTAATTCTACAGACAATATATTAAAGACTTTTCAAAGATTGTTAAGCCTTTCTGCCATTTACTGGAAAAAGATGCAATTTTTAATTTTGATGAGAAATGCCTGAAAGCTTTTAAGTTATTAAAAGATAAACTAATCACTCCACCAATTATAGTTTCACCAAACTGGGAAACAACTTTTGAATTAATGTGTGATGCTAGTGATTATGCTATTGGAGTTGTTTTAGGACAAAGATATGATAAAATTTTTAATGTTATTTACTATGCTAGTAAAACTCTTAATGAAACTCAAATTAATATTACAACAATTGATAAAGAGTTATTAGCAATAGTATATGCTTTTGATAAATTTAGATAATATTTAATTTGAACTCATTGTGTAGTGCGNATCAGATGATGCCATAAGACTTAGGTTATTTCCTTTCTCACAGAGGGATAAAGCTAAGATGTGGTTGAATTCATTAGCATCTGGATTTATTAGAAATTGGGGTGATTTAGCAAAAAAATTCCTTGATAAATATTTTCCAGCATAAAAAACCGCAAAACTTAGAAATTATATTACATCTTCTAATAAGTTTGAAGGGGAATCTATTTATGAAACATGAGAAAGATTTATAGAAATCTTAAGAAAGTGTCCACACCATGCTATACCAGATTGGTTAATAATTCAAACCTTTTACAATGGATTAGTTGGATCTCTTAGATTAATTATCAATGTCATTGTTGGTGGTTCATTGATGTTAAAACCATTTCATGATGCTAATGCTTTAATTGAAGAAATGACTGCCAATAATTCTCAATGACCTTCTGAGAAGGTAAATCCTAAGAAAGTAGTCAATATTCATGAAACTGGTGCATTTACCATGTTAGCAAATCAAGTTGCTGCAATTTCAAGGAAGTTAGATCAATTTGGAATGAATTTTTCTTAACTAATTTTGATGATTGAAGAAAATTCATTAGGCCAAATGGTATATTCTCAAGAATCATTAGAAACTTTGAATGTCATAAATAATAAGCAGAATCAAATTATTATAACTCAAGTTGGAAGAACCATGCCAACTTTAACTGGAATAACAATTCAGGTAGTAATAATCAATAATGGGAGAACAATCAAGGAAACCCATTGGGAAACTGGAATAACCAAGGGAATAATAATTATAGATCTACTTATCTTGTAAGTTTCAATAGTAAAACACAATTTAAGGAGAAGAAGTTATCTATAGAAGAAGTGGTGTTACAAATGGGAAATCAATTACAAAATCAAGGAGCTACAATTAGAAATATTGAGAATCAACTTAGGCAAATTATAAATTCATTAAGTAATAGATCCCAATGAACACTTCCTAGTAATACTGAATCAAATCCAAAAGACTAGAATAAAGAGCAAGTAAAAGCCATTCAACTTAGAAGAGGAAGAGAGTTGGAAGGTAGGGTTCAAAAAAAACTTGAAGTAGAGAGAGAAAAAAATTGAAGAATAAAAAGAGGACGCTCCAAATGATTCTGAAAGACCGATTTCTCCACTGAAAATTGATTTGGAAAAACCACCACCTCCATTTCCTCAGAGACTTTGTCAGTAGAAGTTGGATAAACAATTTTCAAAAAAATATAGAAATATTTAAGAAGCTTACAATTAATATTCCGTTTGCTGAAGCCTTAGAACAAATGCCAAGCTATGTAAAGTTTACGAAGGATATTCTTAATAGAAAAAGTAAGTTTGAAGATAATGAGAATGTGCACTTAGTGAGGAGTGTAGTGCGATAATTCAGAAGCATTCCTAAAAAGCTCAAAAATCCTAGTAGCTTTACAATTCCATGTGCAATAGGAGACAGATTTTATGGGAAAGCTTTATGTGTTTTAGGTTCAAGCATTAACTTTATGTCATTATCAATATTCAAAACATTGGGATTAGGAGAAATAACCCCTACTACTGTAACTCTGCAGTTAGCAGATCATTCGATAACACCTTAAATGAGTTATAGAAGATGTCATAGTGGAAGTGGATAAATTTATTTTTCCTCTTAATTTCTTTGTGCTATATATGAAGGAAGATAAACAGATACCTATCATTTTGGGGAGACCATTCCTAGCCACAGGAAGAGCAATGATAGATGTGCAGAAAGGGGAATTAATAATGCACGTCACTGATCAAACTATTACTTTTAACATTTCAAGATCAATGAAATATCCTGCAAAAGGTAAAGATGATGAATGTTTTAGAATGGATGTCATAAGATATTTAAGTGAATGTCATTTCAAAATGACTTATGAAGAAAAAACTGAAGTATAAGATTTGGAACATGAGCAAGAAGAGAAATTAAATCAATGTGAAGATCTTTTTAAGGAAGATTCAAACTATGTTCGAGAAAGTTTTGAAGTTTTGGACACGATAGACAAAGATAGATCATTTTGTCCATCTATTGAAAAACCTCCAGAACTAGAGTTAAAGTTACTTCTTGATCATTTAAAATATGCCTTTTTAGGGGATTCCTCTACTTTACTAGTTATAATTTTCTCAAAATTAATGATGTAAGAAGAAGAAAGGTTGATGAAAATTCTGAAAAATTTTACGAAAGCCTTTGGATGGACAATTGCAGATATTAAGGGAATCTGTCCTTCAATTTATATGCATAGAATTCATATGGAAGAGAACTAAAAACCAGGGCTGATCCTTAAAGGAGACTGAATCCTGTTATGAAATAAGTTGTAAAGAAAGAAATTTTAATGTGGTTAGATGCTAGAATTATCTACCCTATTTCAAGTAGTGCATGGGTTAGTCCAATTCACTGCATTCCTAAGAAGGAGGAGTAACTGTAAATATGAATGAACATAATGAGTTAGTACTTGCTAGACAAGTTACAGGGTAGCGAATATGTAGTGATTATAGAAAATTAAATCTTTTCACCAGGAAAGCTCATTTTTCCATTACCCTTTTTAGATCAAATGCTGGATAGACTAGCTGGGCATAAACACTTTTGTTTTCTGGATGGATATATTGGTTATCACCAAATTCAAATATCTCCTGAGGATTAAGAGAAAACAATGTTTACTAGTCCTTATGGTACTTTTGCTTATAGAAGAATGCCCTTTGGTTTATGTAATGCCCCTGCTATATTTTAAAGATGTATGATGACAATTTTTTGTGATTTAATTAAAAAAGGGATTGAAGTGTTCATGGATGAATTTTTAGTGTTTGGAACTTCATTTGACTCATGTTTAGAACATTTATACAAAGTTCTTAAGCGCTGTGAAGAAACAAATTTATTCCTTAACTGGGATAAATGTCAATTTATGGTAGCAGGAGGATTTGTATTAGGACATCAAATATTAGAAAATTGTATGAAAGTTGATCCTGCTAAAATTCAAGTGATCACTAATTTAACTTATCAAACAAATGTAAGGGAAATTAGGAGTTTTTTAGAACATGTTTGATTCTACAGACAATATATTAAAGACTTTTCAAAGATTGCTAAGCCTTTATGCCATTTACTGGAAAAAGATGCAATTTTTAATTTTGATGAGGAATGCCTGAAAGCTTTTAAGTTATTAAAAGAAAAACTAATCACTCCACCAATTATAGTTTCACTAAACTGGGAAACATCTTTTAAATTAATGTGTGATGCTAGTGATTATGCTATTAGAGTTGTTTTAGGACAAAGTGATAAAATTTTTAATGTTATTTACTATGCTAGTAAAACTCTTAATGAAACTCAAATTAATTTTACAACAATTGATGAAGAGTTCCTAGCAATAGTATATGCTTTTGATAAATTTAGATCATATTTAATTGGAACTCATTGTATAGTGCGTACAAATCATTCTGCTATTAAGTATTCAATGAAAAAGAAGGATGCTAAACCTAGACTTATAAGATGGATTCTTCTTTTGCAAGAATTTAATTTTGTAATAGTAGATCGGAAGGGGACTGAAAATAAAATTATTGATCATTTGTCCAAGCTTGAATTATAAAAACCATTATGTTTTGAAAATAAAATTAATGAACAATTTCCAGATGAAAAATTGTTCACTATTAATGAGTGGCATGTTCCATGGTATGCCGACATTGTGAACTTTATTGTTAGTGATATTATACCCTATGTAATGACATATCAACAGAAGAGAAAATTTATTTCTGAAGCTAAGACTTATTTTTGGGATGATCCATTTTTATATAAACAAGAAAAGGAACTAATTATTTGAAGATGTGTACCATTAGAAGAAACTTTTGAGATTATCCAAAAATGTCATAATTCTGATTTTGGGGGATATTTTGTTGTTGATAAAACATCANACCAATAGAAGAAACTTATGAGATTATCCAAAAATGTCATAATTCTGATTTTGGGGGATATTTTGGTGTTGACAAAACATCATACAAAATTTTACAATCTGTATTTTATGGCCTACAAAATTTTTAGAGATGTTAATGCTTATATCAAAACTTGTGATAGATGTCAAAGAGTAGGCAATACTTTTAGAGATGTTAAATGCTTATATCAAAACTTGTGATAGATGTCAAAGAGTAGGCAATATTTCTAGAAGAAATGAGATGCCCTTCAATTTATGCTAGAAGTTAAAATATTATGATATTTATTTCTAGAAGAAATGAGATGCCCCTCAATTATATGCTAGAAGTTGAAATATTTGATGTTGGAGATTAGATTTCATGGGACCATTTATACCATCTTTTGAAAATTTATATATTCTGTTAGCAGTGTGATATGTATCCAAATGGATAGAAGTTGTTGCTTTACCTTGAAGTGACGCTCAAAGTGTTGCAAATTTTTTGAAAATGAATATATATTGTAGATTTGGGATGCCAAGAGTTATCATTAATGATGGGGGAAGTCATTTCAGAAATGTCATAATGGAGAAATTATTAATGAAATATCATATAAATCATAAGATTGCTACTGCTTATCATCGTCAGATAAGTGGTTTGACTGAATTATCCAATCAGGAAATTAAAAGTATTATGAAAAAATCTGTGAATCCAACAAAAATGGATTAGTCAGTCAAACTTGACTATGCTTTGTGAGCTTTTAAGACTGCATACAAAACTCCTATAGGAATGTCCCCATATAGGCTAATATTTGGAAAAACTTGTCACTTACCAGTTGAACTTGAACATTAGGCATATTGGGCTATTAAAGAGTTCAATTATAATTTGGAAGATGTTGGTGCGAAAAAATTGTTGCAATTAAATGAGCTTAAAGAGATAAGGAATGAATCTTTTGTAAGTGCCAAAATTTATAAAGAAAAGATGAAGATGTGGCATGACCGAAGGATTCTTACTAAAAATTTTCAGCTAGGGCAACAAGTATTGCTCTATATAATTCAAGGTTAAGATTATTAAAGATCCTAAGTCTGGGAAAATATTTAAAGTTAATAGACATAGAATGAAACCTTATTTTATAGGGTATCAACATAAGTTTAATGATGGAATGATGTTGGGTCAACCAGAGTAAGCACTAGTTATGTCAGGCTGAAGACGTAAAGCCAAACGCTTTGTGGGAGGCAACCCATAGTTATCAGTGTGTTTTTATTTTGATTGTTGCTTTATGTGTGATTAAGAAAATTTGGGGTAGTATTTTCAAGACTATTATGTGTTAGTATTGATTTTAAGACCTTATTTAGTGATGTAGACATGTTAAAATGAGAATTTGGACGTTAAGTTGACTAGTGAAAAAATGTGCACTAGCGCTTAAGAGCCAAATCCGACACTTAAGCGCTACAGTTTAAAAACATGTGCAAAATTAATATTCTAGAAGGGAAAACTGCCTAGAAGTTTGCTAAAACATGCCAAGGCAGTTTCTAAATGTGCCTAGGAGTTATTGGAAGGATTTAGGCCTATAAATAGAAGGGTTTAGTGAAGGAGTTTCACCCTAGATCATTTATAGCCCTAAAGTCTAAAAGAGAGATAGATTTTAAGATGATGTCTTCATGAGAGATGGATTTCAAGAAGAAGAAGGAGACCATGAGGAAGGAATTCATTTGTCAAAGTGCACAACAGATGTATAACAGTTTCTTAGCCATTAGTATTGAAGGGATATCAGAGAAGATCAACAAAATTGAAAAAACCATGTATGTACTGGAGACTAAGGTATTGAATATTGGATGACAATTGAAAATGCAATTTAGCCACACTAGTTATATAGAGGAAGCGGATAATGACATGTTTCTTAAGAAAAAGTGGATTGAAGAAGATTGCCTCAGAGCACGTCACCACCGTCCGTTTTATCAACTTTATATTCTAGTTGCCCCAGGAGAGACTAATGAAAGTGTTGAATTTGTTCCTTCTAATGAAGAATGGAATTAAGTTCTATGTTTGAAGTTATGTTTTTTAGTGTTTAAAGTCATTGTCTTTAAGTATTTTAGTGTTTAAGACTTGCTTTTAGTGTTTGTGTTACTTAGGTGTTTAATTGTGAAAGATTGTTAAGATTTTTGTATTTAAGAAAATTTTCTCATCCAAGACTATCTGGATTGAGAACTAAGTGTTTAAATGTATTTGTACTCGTTTGTGTGAAATTTTTTGTTATTTTAGCCTCAAATTGAAATAGTTATTAAGGAGAATTTTGAGATAAAGGAGAGTTACAGGAAGTTGAAACTAGTCATTTAAGTGCTATGAGACCATTTAGAGGTGGTTTGCTTAGGAAAATAGTGCATTTTACTTTAATTTAAAATTTTTGAAAATCGTGCATTGGCGCCTAAGCGCCACATCTCGCGCTTAAGCTAGAACAAACCCAAGAGGCAGGTGCCTAAGCACCACTTACTCACACATAAACACTGGTTCACGAAAACTGGTTCGCAAAAGGTTAAAAGTGAATTTTTGAGCCAGAAATTGCCATTTTTAATGCCACCCTCACTTTCTTCCTCTCGAGTTCATGATTTTTTAGGGCACATCTTAAGTGAATATTTCTTGGTGGAATCAAGTGAAATTTACTAGATCCAAGTCCTTTGAGGTAAGAGCTTTACTTCTATGTAAAAATTTTGGATTTTTATCATGTATTTTGAGCACATTTGGAGAAATTTGAAAATTCACTATTCATGGCAAAAAATGTGAAAAAATCTATGGAAATTGCATGGGAAGTTTAGTTTGTGCTTTTGGAATTTTAGTTTAGTAATTTAAACTTAATTTTTGAAGTTATTGTTGGACTTTATCAAATTTATAGAATGACATTAAGAATGAAGAGGAGCAAAGGCAGAGCCCCTTTTGATTTGAGTAAATTTGTTAGTTCAAAAGCTCAAGATCGGTATAGTGATGCATTGCAATCACACAAACTGATTCAGGAGCGATGTTTTAGAAATCTGGGTGGAGACGTGGAAGATTTAATTGTTTGCCGACAGTGGGAACAATTCTGTTGGTTCTCTGCTGTGGAAGCTATATCTATTGTGAGGGAATTCTATACAAATCTCCCTGAGGCTAAAGAAGATCGAGTCATGGTTTGAGGAAAGTTGGTACCTTTTTTGTCAGAGGTAATCAACTTGTTCTGCCATTTATCACCGGATAAGTTATGTTTTTATGAAAATTATAGTCCTACTGAAGCGGAATTAGACAAGATTATTTCTTACTTGACTATTGGGAGAGGAATTTGAGAGATAACTAATGAAAGAAGAGTTAACTTCCTAACTTCAAAGTTATGTGCACCTTCAAAGGCCTGACACTATTTCATTTCTGTTCGTTTGTNGACCATTTATACCATCTTTTGAAAATTTATATATTCTGTTAGCAGTGTGATATGTATCCAAATGGATAGAAGCTGTTGCTTTACCTTGAAGTGATGCTCCAAGTGTTGCAAAATTTTTGAAAATGAATATATATTGTAGATTTGGGATGCCAAGAGTTATCATTAATGATGGGGGAAGTCATTTTAGAAATGCCATAATGGAGAAATTATTAAAGAATAATCATATAAATCATAAGATTGCTACTACTTATCATCGTCAGATAAGTAGTTTGACTAAATTATCCAATCAGGAAATTAAAAGAATTATGAAAAAATCTGTGAATCCAACAAAAATGTATTAGTCAATCAAACTTGACTATGCTTTGTGGGCTTTTAAGACTGAATACATAACTCCTATAGGAATGTCCCCATATAGGCTAATATTTGGAAAAGCTTGTCACTTACCAATTGAACTTGAACATAAGGCATATTGGGTTATTAAAGAGTTCAATTATAATTT
This sequence comes from Phalaenopsis hybrid cultivar, assembly GCA_002079205.1. Classification (NCBI taxonomy): domain Eukaryota; kingdom Viridiplantae; phylum Streptophyta; class Magnoliopsida; order Asparagales; family Orchidaceae; genus Phalaenopsis; species Phalaenopsis hybrid cultivar. The sequence goes on along the minus strand of JXCR01124368.1, from coordinate 10,150 downwards.
GGAAGATGTTGGTGCGAAAAAATTGTTGTAATTAAATGAGCTTGAAGAGATAAGGAATGAATCTTATGAGAGTGCTAAGGATTTATAAAGAAAAGATGAAAATGTGGCATGATCGAAAGATTCTTACTAAAAATTTTTAGCTAGGTTTATAAAGAAAAGATGAAGATGTGGCATGATCAAAGGATTCTTACTAAAAATTTTCAGCTAAGGCAACAAGTATTGCTCTATATAATTTAAGGTTAAGAATATTAAAGATCCTAAGTCTAAGAAAATATTTAAAGTTAATTGACATAGAATGAAACCTTATTTTATAGGGTATCAACATAAGTTTAATGATGGAATGATGTTGGGTCAACCAGAGTAAGCACTAGTTATGTCAGGCTGAAGACGTAAAGCCAAATGCTTTGTGGGAGGCAACCCATAGTTATCAGTGTGTTTTTATTTTAATTGTGTTTTATGTGTGATTAAGAAAATTTGGGGTAGTATTTTCAAGGCTATTATGTGTTAGTATTGATTTTAAGACCTTATTTAGTGATGTAGACATGTTAAAATGAGAATTTGGACGTTAAGTTGACTAGTGAAAAAATGTGCACTAGCGCTTAAGAGCCAAATCCGACACTTAAGCGCGACAGTTTAAAAACATGTGCAAAATTAATATTCTAGAATGGAAAACTGCCTAGAAGTTTGCTAAAACATGCCAAGGCAGTTTCTAAATGTGCCTAGGAGTTATTGGAAGGATTTAGGCCTATAAATAGAAGGGTTTAGTGAAGGAGTTTTGCCCTAGATCATTTATAACCCTAAAGCCTAAAAGAGAGATAGATTTTAAGATGATGTCTTCATGAGAGATGGATTTCAGGAAGAAGAAGGAGACCATGAGGAAGGAATTCATTTGTCAAAGTGCACAAGAGATGTATAACCGTTTCTTAGCCATTAGTATTGAAGGGATATCAGAGAAGATCAACAAAATTGAAAAAACCATGTATGTACTGGAGACTAAGGTATTGAATATTGGATGACAATTGAAAATGCAATTTAGCCACACTAGTTATATAGAGAAAGCAGATAATGACATGTTTCTTATGCAAAAGTGGATTGAAGAAGATTGCCTCAGAGCACGTCACCACCGTCCGTTTTATCAACTTTATATTCTAGTTGCCCCAGGAGAGACTAATGAAAGTGTTGAATTTGTTCCTTCTAATGAAGAATGGAATTAAGTTCTATGTTTGAAGTTATGTTTTTTAGTGTTTAAAGTCATTGTCTTTAAGTATTTTAGTGTTTAAGACTTGCTTTTAGTGTTTGTGTTACTTAGGTGTTTAATTGTGAAAGATTGTTAAGATTTTTGTATTTAGGAAAATTTTCTCATTCAAGACTATCTGGAATGAGAACTAAGTGTTTAAATATATTTGTACTCATTTTTGAATTAAAATAAGTTTTTTTGTTTGAAATTTTGTGTTATTTTAGCCTCAAATTGAAATAGTTATTAAGGAGAATTTTGAGATAAATGAGAGTTACAGGAAGTTGAAACTAGTCATTTAAGTGCTATGAGACCATTTATGGGTGGTTTGCTTAGGAAAATAATGCATTTACTTTAATTTGAAATTTTTGAAAATCGTGCATTGGCGCCTAAGCGCCACATCTCGCGCTTAAGCTCGAACAAACCCAAGAGGCAGGCGCCTAAGCACCACTTACTCACACATAAGCACTGGTTCACGAAAACCGGTTCGCAAAAGGTTAAAAGTGAATTTTTGAGCAAGAAATTGCCATTTTTAACGCCACCCTCACTTTCTTTCTCTCGAGTTCATGATTTTTTAGGGCACATCTTAAGTGAATATTTCTTGGTGGAATCAAGTGAAATTTACTAGATCCAAGTCATTTGAGGTAAGACCTTTACTTCTATATAAAAATTTTGGATTTTCATCATGTATTTTGAGCACATTTGGAGAAATTTGAAAATTCACTATTCATGGCCAAAAAATGTGGAAAAATCTATGGAAATTGTATGGGAAGTTTAGTTTGTGCTTTTGGAATTTTAGTTTAGTAATTTAAACTTAATTTTTGAAGTTATTGTTGGACTTTATCAAATTTATAGAATGACATTAAGAATGAAGAGGAGCAAAGGCAGAGCCCCTTTTGATTTGAGTAAATTTCTTAGTTCAAAAGCTCAAGGTCGGTTTAGTGATGCATTGCAATCACACAAACTGATTCAGGAATGATGTTTTAGAAATCCGGGTGGAGACATGGAAGATTTAATTGTTTGCCGACCGTGAGAACAATTCTGTTGTTTCTCTGCTGTGGAAGTTATATCTATTGTGAGGGAATTCTATAAAAATCTCCCTGAGGCTGAAGAAGATTGAGTCATGGTTTGAGGAAAGTTGGTACCTTTTTTGTGAGAGGTAATCAACTTGTTCTGCCATTTATCACCGGATAAGTTATGCTTTTATGAACATTATAGTCTTACTGAAGCGTAATTAGACAAGATTATTTCTTACTTGACTGTTGGGAGAGGAATTTGAGAGATAACTAATGAAAGAAGAGTTAACTTCCCAACTTCAAAGTTATGTGCACCTTCAAAGGCCTAACACTATTTCATTTCTGTTCGTTTGCTTCCGACCAATCATCTCAGTAAAGTGACCAGAGAAAGAGCGACATTGAACTATTATATTCAAGAGGGAAAGCTCATCAACATTGGAGTTTTGATCTGTCAGACTATCATCAGTTCTGCTACAGCTGTTACAACTGCAGGTCTGGGATTTGCTTCCTTGATTTTTTCTTTGTGTGAGCAGGCTGGAGTTAAATTTGATAGCTGGGAGGAAGTGTTATCACCTCTAAAGCCCATCACTGAGGCGAATGTGAAGACTTATTCTGAGCATTCAATTTTTGGCTGGAGAGGAGGATTTTTCAGAAGCTATGGAATGGAAATGTCTACTGGTTCTACATCTAAACCGTCTACCTCATGTGCTTCTACATCTCGATGTCAGTCTACTGATATCTGAGACGAGTTATTACAGAAGATGATGAATAATATCAATTTTACCGCTGATAAGGAACAAAATTTAGAGCGTTTTGCAGATCATACTGATGAGTATAATAGGAGAAAGAGTGATTATGAAGAGAGATTCCACTCATCTTTGGAGAGCCTGATTAGAGGTGACCCAGGAGTGCAATTTCCACCATATCCTCAACATCTTAATTATGAGCTTGTAGAAAAGTGATATAGCGGTGATTCTGAGGATGAGGAGTAGGATTGAAATATTTTTATATATGTTTAAGTTGAAGACTATGAGATGTACTACTGCTACATTTGTTTTGTGTTGATTTGGACTATGTACTTTGCTATTTTTGGAACCTTTTGAATTGTTATTGTGATGTTGTGTTTTCTTAGTAGCCTGTTTTAACATTCTAGGGTAGTAATTGTTGATGTGTGTGTTTAATACTGCTTTATTTAGATTAGGATTGAACTTGATTCTATGCCTTTTGAAAAGTTTAAAAATCTAGCTAACTTAGATCTTAAATTTAAATTTCTGAAACAGCTACCCTGTATTTTTCTTTTATCATGTAGGTTTTTTTGTTTTTATGTTGAGATCGTGAAATCAACCTAGTGTGTTAGGTTACTTTTATGTTTATACCCATTGCTTAGAAGTTTATTGAATCTATACATGTTAAATTGAAATGAAAATATAGAAAATTTGATCAAAAATTAATTTTACTCCTGTTTTTAGTTTTATATTTGAATCATTAGGGTTTAAAAATTCTTGTTAGTATATTATTTTAAATTTTCATTCCTGTTTATATATATTTGATGCTAAACTGTTTAATCTGTTAAAAATTTAAGTTTTGGGGGATGAAAAATATTTTCAAAACTGGAATTTTATTTGTTCTCAAATGTGCTACAATTGAATTTGATTTGAAAAGAAATAAAAAATTGATTATGTATATGAAGTTATATTAGGGAAGTAAAATTTGATTTTAGAGCTGAGAAAGAAAATTTAGTTAAAATTTTTTGTAATGAAGAAAAACTTTAAGTTAAAAAGTTTTTAGATGAGAAAATGATTAATGTAAGTAACTATCTTTAGTAAGAAAAATTGTATTTTTGAAAAATTTAGATAATTTAGACTTTTATTTTTAATACTTAAATTTCATTTATTAAACTAATTTTCAAAACAATTATTATATTTATAAGTAAAAGACTTATATTAAGACTTTACTTTAGGAAAGGAGAAGTGGAATTCAAAACCATTAAAGACGTGTCCAGATATAGTAATCTTTGCCTGAAAAAGAAAAGAAGAAAAGAAAGAAAAGAAAAAGAAAAGAAAAAAGAGAAAGAAAAGAAAAAAAAAGAAAAAGAAAAGAGAAAAAAAAAATTAGGAAGGAGAAGCTTGAGGATTAGTGCCTAATCAAAAATTGGTTCTATATTTGATCTTTTTAAAGTATAAGACTTGAGAAACTCTTAAGATTATAGATGTAATATAGTAAGTAAAATTATTTTTAATTAAAATTTTAAGTGAAGATAATAAAAGAACTAAATTCTAAATTTAAAAAATCTACAATATATTTCTGAATTAGATTGAAACTCATATCTTCATCTTTCTTAACATTAAGAATTTCTAAAATTTAAGTTGGTATCATTTACTAAATATTTTTTCTAAATTAGACTGCTATATTTCTAAATCTAAATTTTAGTAACTCCTAAAGAAACTCATATACATATCACACATATTTAGTTTTTAAAGATTATAGAGTCACTTGAGGATAAGTAACATTTTAAGTTTGAGAGATTTTGATACACCTAAAATATATAGTGTTTTTAGACAGATTTTTATATTTATTTTTGAGATATTGCACTTTAATGGAAGGTATTTTTGTGTTTTTCTTTCAGATACAGGTAAAAAGGGTGAGAAATGCTTAAAGGAGTGAAAATGATCAAATTTGGAGCAAAAATGTGAAAAATAAGCAAAAGAGTTTTGGCGCCTAAGCTCTAATCCGACGCTTAAGAGCAGGTTAAATAGAGAAGGCCACGCCTAAGCCCTAAAGGCCCTACGCTTAAGTGCCGGTGGCAGTTATTGGACGAGTCAATTCGGTTTCTGCAAATTTTGAAGAGGTTTTTGAGGCACTCATTTCCTTAATAGATGATTATCTACCATGAACGAAAATTATCACGAAAGGATGCATCTCTTGGGGAAATGCATCAATTCTAGACATATTTTGAAGAGAAATGAAGGTACCTTTTGGAAAATTATAACAGAAAGAAGAGAGGACTTAGAAAAGAGTCCTGAAAGTATTGGAAAATTTTGAAAGTTCTCATTTGGGGAGTTATTTCGGAGAGATTTTCAGGCACCACTTTTACTTTTATTTTATCCTTTTTGTTATTTTATTTTGAGTGATTGTAAAGAGAAGAGAATCAAAGGAACTTAAAGAGTTTGGTGGAGGACTTGAGATAAGTTTTTATCTTTTTGTTTTGAGACTATTTTTGGTTTTAATTGAGAATTGTTGTTGGTTTGACAATGATTTTGTCTTTTAAACTACAGCGTGGTTTTATTTTCTCCATGAATTTTGTGTACTTTTCTTTATCTTTCTTTTTAAAATGATAAGTAATTAAGTTTTGGGTGGAAGTTGTGGAATGTATTGATCTTCAATGATGGAAGAAGTTGTGATGATTTAAATCCATGCACTTCATTTACTTCTTAATTTGGCCAATCCAGTTGTTAAAATTTGTTGTGAGAACATGTAAGAACCTTGCTGGTATTGTCTCAGTCAACAATTGGAAAGAATCACATGAGGTTGTATGAATGAGAATGTAGTTCATATGATTGAGTGCAAATAAATAGGGAAATATTCATTGAAGGGTGTAGAGTTAGAGGACTTTAAAGTGTCAGGTTAAAGCCCCCAAATTGGTTTATTATTTTAGGTTATGAAATGAGATGTTAGCTCCCAAGTGGAGGGAATCGAGGGAACTCTAGAATGAGAGCTAGTATCTTCCATGCCTAGTCGGTCTTCAAAACTATTCAAATTTTAAATTGGCCAAAGTTCTTTATAGAGTCTCTAGTAAGGGTAAAGAATATTATTGCTTCTATTTGCACAACACAATTTGCATACTTCCACAATAGAACTCCTATACTTATTACGGATTCATAACAAGAAGAAAGAAATTTTCATATTTAGTGCTTTTCTTCAACAAAAACTATAGTTATCTTTTTAAATTGTTATTATTTTATCAAAATATTAAAAATACAAAAGATATTAAATTTTCATTACTGCAAAAATCATCTTTAGTTTAGATAATTATCTTTTTATTAAAAACAGAAAGTTTGCTGTTCAATAGTTCATATTGCGTATTCTCCTTGTGGGTTCGACATTCAAGTCTTAATAAAAAAGTCCTATATTACTTGATAACGATACATATACTTGCATAATATTTCGATATATATAAATTAAAAGTTAAATTCTTATTTTTCTTCATGATCAAGTTTTTGGGTTTGTTACAAAGTAAGAAAATATAAGTGAAAGATAATCTGAATTATTGTTGTACTGTACATATTAGCAGTATCTTGGGATTAGTAAGCACAGCGCTTTTGACACTTATGGTTCCAGCTCTATGTAAAATGACACTTTTGGTGCCAGTTCAGATTTGTGAATCATTTTTCTTCAAAACTAAAATAACTCTTAAATCTTCCATATAATTCTATAATTAAAGATGTTTTAATGTATTTTATTAATATGTAAGTCTCCCAAGTACACAAAATTCATAAAGAGAGCTTAATAAAGATAATTATAGGTTGCCTCCCATAAAGAACTTAGTTTAATTTCATCAACCCGACATTCACAGGATTTACTCTGGGTGACCTAACATTACAGTCTCTTTAAAATTTGGCCTTTGACCATCAAAATATGGTTTTAGTCTGTGCTCATGTACTTTAAATATCTTTCCAGTTTTGGGATCATTCAATATTAACAACTCCATAGGGGTAAACTTTTACAATAGTGAATGACCCTGTCCACCTAGACTTAAGTTTTCGAGGGAATAATTTCAATCTTGTATTGTATAATAAAACTTCTTGTCTAAGCTTAAATTCCTTTTTTATTATCTTTTGATCATGTCATTCTTTCATTTTCTCCTTATATATCCTAGCCTTATTCTTAAGATTCATTCCTAATTTCTTCAAGCTCATTCAGTTGCAACAATCTTTTCTCACCAGCATCTTTTAAATTAAAATTAAACTCCTTAATAGCCTAATAAGCTTTATGCTCCAATTCTACTGGTAAGTGACAAGTCTTCCCAAAAATTAATATATATGGGGACATTCCAATGGGTGATTTATAAGCCATCCTATAAGCCCATAATGTAGGATCTAATCTCGCAGACCAATCCATTTTATTAGGATTTATAGTTTTTCCAAAATTCTTTTAATTTCGTGATTAGATACTTCTGCTAGGCATGAGACTAGGGATGATAAGCAGTTGCAATCTGATCTCAATTTTATATGACAATATGATATATGCAGTTATAATCTTAATTTTTCCTTATATTTCTTACTTTGCAACGACGCCAAAAACATGACTTTGGAGAAAATAAGAATGCAATTATTACATTTAAATATTGGATATTATGTAAGTGTCGGCACTAAAAGTTAAGGAGTTGGCCGTTGGAAGCTGTCGGTCATTGGAATCAAAATCTTGTCGCCTACTTCGGAAGGACATTTTAATTTACATATATATTTAAGTTTAGAAAAATATGAAATTAAATCGATAGAATATTTTTCATAGTTTAAATGAAAGAGCACTATACCTCAAACCTTGTATCTATCCTGAAAGATAAACATAAGACTTGCAGATGAGACTCGATCAAATAAACTAAGAAACATATGACATACGTTCGGCCTGCAAAATCATTTTTATTTGCCAACAAGTTTCCCTTTTTAATATGAAGAATTAAATAGGGTTTATATTAATCTGGGTTCAAAAAAGCTTCCTATAATGGCAAGTCTCTAGAGTTAATTACATCTTAAATCACCGAAGTCACTTAAGAAAATTCTTGATAAAAATTAGGAAATATTATCTTCAAGGAGCTCAAAAGATAAGACTTTTCAAAGAGATCGGACAAAGATGTGTGAAAGGGGAATGACTCAAATTTGGAACATTTATTGTAGAGTCCGAAGGAGGAAGAACTAGGGGATGCCATAGGTCCGGAGGAGAGCCTCAGTGACTTCCCAAGCTATCCTATTATTTGGCTTCAGTTTTGAGTAGAAATTATTTGAATGTTTTATCCTGCTAATTTTTCTATTTAGGACTTACATTCGTGTGAAACGATCACACGAATAGCCTGAAAGATGTGAGGATTTATGTCATGATGGATGACAACCTCGAAATGCTAAAACTAGTTAGCGCTTATATTGGACAGCAGAACTGTACAAAGACCTAAAGATAAGGTGAGGATTTATGTTGCATAAGCAAACAACCTCAAAATCATGTGGCTTGGTTGTTTAATTCTAAGAAAAGATGTGTTGTTGTAGATCCTCTTGCTGTTGGAGATGGCCGTGTTGCCTACATTGCTAGCTCCATGCTCCTTACCGTGATGAGTTTAAGTTTTTCAGTGTGTCAGGTCATGATGTCAAATCATATGGTCCTATGATTATGGTCATTAGAATATTATGGTGCATATTAAAGTTGTTTAGAGCGACATCAGATAGGATCCTACGATTCCCTCGTTCTGACACCACTATTTTCTATCGGATTCACTTAGTCCAAATGAATTTACTAAACTCAACTTAATGAATTCCGTACTTTCATTTCAATCATGGGAAATCTCATTAGCAAACGTAGGTTACCTCCTCCGAGGGATTCCCGATCATCCGATAGAGACATCTTAATTTAGTTACGATTGTTATTTTGTGATGTTTGTGATTAAATTTTGAGTTGTTTTATATTTTAAATGTTGTGGAGTTGATTTTTATCTTAGTTGATTTTAGTTCTAGTTTTGTTTTTATGACTACGCTAATAATTTTGGTTTTCATGCAGGGTGACGTCATTATTTAGCATGCAAGCTCAAGAAAAGAAGTACAGGAAGGTAAATGCATTAATGTAGAAGTGTACCTGGCGAGTCTTCTCGTTCCACCACCTGAAAGGTTAGTACTTGTAAAGCATGTATAGTATTGCAAGAAAGTTTAAGTTGTAAGAGTGGATTAAGGTTTAGCTACCAAATCCAAGTTATGACTTTATTGAATCTAGGAAGCTCCTAGTGGATAATTTTAGAAGAAAATATGATAAGTCCACATTGCCCTTCAGAATATCCAATAGATTTCAAAATGTTTAGGGCGTGACTCTAGATCATTTTGAATATCTTTTGTAATAACCCGAGTTCATTTTGATCTTGTCACAATGTTTTGATAATCATCCAAGGTTGAAGTGTGACAACCCCGTTGCCCAGTTCAACTTAACAATTTAATTAACCTGAGGATAGGGTACTCGATCAATCAATTGACATTTCATTTATGTGTTATGTGAGTGGGTGCCCTTAAGACGTGTTTGAGTCATTTAAGATTATGGTACCCGGAGTTAAAGTTAGGCTTGTAGTGCTTAAAAGATGTTAATCACCAATCATATCATTTTCTAAATCCAACCAATTGAGTTTAGAAATTGAACTTAGGTCAATACTAAGCCTTTAACAATCATGATAAATGAAATGGTGATTATCAAGATTTTGATTTCAAGTGATATGTATTCTTATCAAATGGTCAAATCATCCTCAACTTTGGGCTTAAGAAAAGTAAACCATCATCTTTAAGACTTAAGCCCATTACTTAGGAATCATTTGATCTTAGTTGACTTCCGAGTCATGAAAATTCGGTGGATTATATTTTTTTTTTTATGTTGTGCAAGGGTGTTGAGTGGGTTTCTACCTTTTAATCGCATTATATTTCACTCATCCAAACATGTTTATTAATATCAAAATTACCCATCTTCCCTTGTCTAATCCTAAATTTTCATTAAGATACCAAAGTCTGAAATTACCACTTTACCTTTGGGCCACTTCACTTCATAGCTCACTGAACATAACTCAAATGACTTTGAGGGTTTAAAGTGTCATATCCATGAGGTAATTATAATGTTTAGAGGAGAATGTGTAGACCTCTTAAGATTTGATTTAATTTAAAAA